>ML806954.1:138372-194800 GCA_009831015.1 Picea engelmannii | reverse complement strand
GTGAAATGTGTCTAGGGGAAAACCACTTTCCCAGACCCCCCCGCCTCGTTAAAGTTAGGATAGTCAGGGGGGTCCGAAAAACTTACAGACGTAGATTTTAATTTTTAGGGATAAGTGCATAAGGTGCACATTTTTTCTTTTTGTTTTATATTTTTGTTTTTATTTGTTTATTATTTTATTTGTTTTATTTATTATTATTATTTATTTTTACGTGTTTTGTTTTTCCGTTTTATAATATATATATATATATTTTTTATTTATTTATAATGTTTTAATCTCTTTAATTCCGTTTTATGTATTTTTATTACTTTTTATATTTTTAAATTGTTTTTTGTTTTTTGTGATTATAAGTTGTTTTAATTTTTAATTTTTGTTTTATTTGTATTATTTTTTAATTGTTTTTTAATTTATATGTTTTATTATTTTTTATATAGTTTTTATTTATTATATGTATTTTGATATGTTTTATTGTTTTATATTTTATTGTTTAAACTTTAATTAATGTTTGATTAATATATTATTACACTAACCTCATTTTTAACCTAAACACACTAACCTACTTACTAATTATTAATTAATTAGTAATTAATTTATTATTAATAACATAATGTTTTTAATCGTAAGTTTGTTTATTCATGTAGGGAAGAAATTGGTGGAGGGGTGAAGAAATGAAGGGCGAGGGAATGAAGGGTGCAATAGGGTGATGAAGGATCGGGCGAAATGGATGGAGGGAGGAGTGAAATCAACCGAGTCCAACAAGAGAGATGTCTTCATCACGAGAGTAATTCCAAATCGAAAGATAAAGGATCAAATGACCTATGATTATAGGACCGCAACATAGGCTCCAATGGGGGATGGCAGCTCCCTATGAGGTGTCAAGAATCACAGATCTTTGAATAGGTAGATCGGTGCCTTATCCACTGGGTTGATCCCAAAACTTTATTTTGCAACCTGTACTTGTTTTGATCTTTCAACTGAAACAAAATAAAATTGAAGACTGAAATTTGAAATTGAGATTGAAAAAATGTTGAAGAGGATGCTCAAAGAGTTGAGCTTATTTGCAGACTACTACCTACAATATATTGCTAAAAATCATGTTGAATAAAATAATACAAAAATTCCAATGAAGCCAATCAAGTAGCTGCCGAAACAAGTGGATTGTTTGACTGCTTGTCAGCACAATAAAATGGACAATTGGACCTTTGGTCTATAGAGTCAAAACTGCAAAGTGTAATGGCCATTGTTGAAAACATGATTGATCTTTTATGCTGAAAACATCTTCCATGTAGTCTTCTATGGGATCAGGAAGGAAACAACCTATTTCTTGACTTTCAACAAATTTATGGTCATAATTGAGTATGACACACAAGAGTTTTACATCATTATACAGTTCTTGAGAGGACTGCAATTTTTTTTCTGAAATTTGAAATGAAACTTCTGTTAAAACAGAGCATGAAAGAGACTGCCTAATCATGTCTATATCATAACTAGTTTTAAGCTCATAACTGACAAATGAACCATGACTTTGACAACACAAGTCGTCTAACACATCAGCTACTGGATCTTGCATGGACTGAGATGACTGTTTTCTTGGTTCCAATACAAATTCCTGATCTTCTATGTGTTTATCCTCCATGACATGATTAAAATGTTTCTTTAAAAATTGAAACGAATTGAAGGTTAATGGTATAGAGTTATAATACATTAATTCATCTTATGTTTGAATATCAATGTAACTTAGGGGCTGCAATTGTGGGTCTAGAAAAACCTCCATATCATTAATGACATCTTCAATTGAGTGATAAGAACATTCTTCATATTTACTATCGACAACTTGCTTATAATTTTCTCTCGGAATTTGAAATGAATAGAAACATAAAGGCATAGATATTTCACTTACTCGAATATTTGCTGCATTTTCCTCATTGTTATCATGATTTTTGTGAAAAGGCTAATTGTCATATTTCATCTCTAACTGAGCTTCCTCCTCCCAACAACATGATGTTGATTAATTTGAAGAGTCAACCTTGGTGTCATCATAATCATATTTATCATACTTGGGTAGATCATCCATGAAAGAAATGTAATCAAACATGCACATCATATCAGTTGGTTGTTCCTATGCAAGTTGAGTTTGACTCTCATCTTGGACCAAATTGTGAATTGAATACATGAAATAATAATTTTCCAATCCATGATGCCAAGGGTGAGCTGCAAAGTGTTGGGGAACAATAACCCTTTCGTTCTCTGTAATCAATGGAACATGATGTCTTTGAACGTCAAGGTTTTCTCTTATGCTAATCCCGTGCAACGTTTCTTCCATGGTGCTTGCCAGGATGTCTAGCTTCACTTCTGAGGATGTCAAATGCTCCTTTTATTTGTTCTTTTTGTCTAATGCCTACAACTTTGACCTTTTGATCAACAAATCGACTTCCACACTTATTTCACTATCTTGCATTTCTTTGAGTGTTATGGTGTTTCTTTCCCTCAATTGAAATGCCATCTATAGATCACATGCATCTGGGTAGTGTAAGAGAGATAAACCAGGAGGTGGTCTTATATAAGCAGGCATGGAATTGTAAAATTGATTGAATCTGGCTGAAAATTGCTGCATTGTTTCTCCTGGTTGTCTTTTCAAGTGATTATATTATTCCAAAATGAGGAAGGGATTCCTCTTGATCACCCACTGATCCAAGAAAACACTCACAAATTGATTCAAATCACCAATGCTTGCAGATGATAGATATTTATCCCATTTCTTATCTCTACTTTGCAAAGATAAAGAAAAAATCCTAATACTACAATCACTTTTTCCATATCAAAAAGGTCAATATAATTTTCATAACCTTGAATGTGTTTTTCAGCAATGATGTACACATATTATCCATCAAATCTGGGAATATATTTGAAGTAATTGGCAGGGAAATCATGCAATATGGGAGGCAAGACATGAGGCTTGTATATATCTCTTATTTTTACAGGTGTAGGAGTATGTACATGGATTGTAACACTAGTCTTAACCTCTTGAGGCTCGTCAGGTTGAACATGCTCTTCATAAATTTTGGTAGTATGATCTGGATCAAGATCATGAGAAGGGAATACATAATCAAAAATAAAACCTATCATATCTTACATAAACTTCCATCGTGCATACCTGATATTTTGAGATGGTCTGGTCATGTTTTAGGTTCCTCCTCCAGTTGAGTCTTTAAATTGGAACTGATCTTGTTTTGATTGGAGTGGCCAGGTGGATGATTAAACCTTATTGTGTCTGATCACTGTCCACCATCAATAATCAGATCTAGAATTTGATACTCTTTCTGAGGAACAACCCCTAGTATGGTCTCCACTATGTTAGCACTCTGTAATTTTCCCAAGGTTGTGGAGACAATCACAAAGGTAACATCAAACCACTTGGAGTCCTGGATCTAGTCCTCCAAGACTCAGAGCGAGCTCTCTTTGTCTGATATAGATTTGTTTATAATATATTTTAGGCTAGTTATTATTGTACAAAGGTTTGGTTTATAAAATTGATTTCCTGGATTAGTAAGGGAGGGCCATTGGGCAATGGAGTCAAAGAGGTATGATCTAATCAAGACAATTTCTACATGAAAAACTCATACGGAAGGATAGTCAGCTTGTTGTATTCTTTGAAACTGTTGAATGATATGAAATAAAAGGTGAGGAAAGAGGAATGCATCAGAGCAATTAAGAATTCTGAAGCTAACCATCTAGTATAAAACGCATAAATTATCGAAAGCCAGAAACATAGTGTATTTAAAATTTTTTTATGATCACAATAGTCTATTGAATAATTCATAAAGAAACCAATATGTGACAGGGAAAACATATTACAAAAGAGACACTTCACCAAAAATAAATTCCACAGGAATCCTGAGAGGCTTGACTTGTATTCTTCAAATTTGATTAAAAGAGGCTTTGTGAGTTTCTCTACAATTTTGTTTTTTCGAATGGGTCCTAACTAATAAACCCTTTTACATTTGAATTATAAAATTATATAGGAAAATCTCTCCCCCAAGATCAGGAAGTCGAAATCAACAACCTGGCAAGAAATAGAAACAAATCCATGAAAATTCTGAATTGTCTTCCATGAAAGGTGGGCCAAACTGCTGAAAATAGGGGTCAACTTAGACATTCATATCTCCCAAAATATGATAGCTGTGAGAAAACTGAAAGAGATTGTTTTATATGATACTATATTAAGAAAAAAATATCTTTTGTTTTTTCCAAATTCATCTCCAGCTATCCAAAATGGCCACCGCAAAAACATGAGAAGATCAAGAAAATTGGAAACCTAAATAATGGTGCTCAGAGATGGCTTCGATTCTCCCAATCCCTAATACCTATGAATAAACTGAGAAAGGTTATTGTTCCTCAACCCGTCACAGAGAAATATTTACCTCGGTTTTTCAAAATTCCTTTTGGTTTTCCCATAATCACTCTCGGAAAACAAGTGGTCAAAAATGGCGAAAATGTTTTTATTTTTATTTTGGGGAAGTCGGTTTTGGAGGAGGGAAAGTGGTTTTCAGGGCCCCCTGCGGTGGTAAGTGGTATTAGGGAGGGGTTTCCAAGTTCACATGGTGGTGACAAGTGTTCAGGGGAAAAACACTTTAAATTTAAAGTTAGGATGGTCCGGGGGGTCCAGAAAACATTACGGACATAGATTTTATTTTTTAGGGATATGTGCATAAGGTGCACGTTTATTGTTTTTGTTTTATATTTTTATTTGTTTCGTTTATTATTTTATTTGTTTTATTTTTTCTTATTATTTATTTCAATTTTTATTTTATTTTTAATGTTTTAATCTTTTTTATTTTTGTTTTATGTATTTTTATTATGTTTTATATTTTTAAATTGTTTTTTGTTTTTTGTTATTATTATTTGTTTTAATTTTTAAGTTTTGTTTTATTTGTATTATTATTATTATTTTAACTTATATGTTTTATTATTTTTTATATGGTTTTTATTCTTTATATGTATTTTTATTTGTTTTATATTGTTTTCTTTAAATTTTAATTAATATTTGATTAATATATTATTACACTAACCTCATTTTTAACCTAAGGACACTAACCTACTTACTAATTATTAATTAATTTTTAATTAATTAGTAATTAATTTATTATTAACAACCCTAATCTAGTTTTACTAATCTAACTACACAAATCTAATTAAATTAACTTTGTTATGCTAATTAGTATTAAAAAATGCCACTAACAATTTATTATTAACCTAATGTTTTTTATCCAAAGTTTGTTTATTCATGTAGGGACGAAATTTGTGGAGGGGTGAGAAAATGAAGGGCAAGAGAATAAAGGGTGCAGTAGGGTGATGAAGTATCAGGTGAAGTGGATGGACAGAGAAGTGAAATAAACCGAGTCTAGCAAGCCAAATGTCTTCATCACAAGAGAAATGCCAAATAGATAGCCGAAGGATCAAATCACCTATGATTATAGTACCCCAACATAGGCTCTAATGGGGGATGAAAACTCCCCAGGAGGTGTCAAGAACCATAGATCTTTGAATAGGAAGACCATTGAATTATTCATTTGGATGATCCCAAAATTTTATTCTGCAACCTGTACCTATTCTGATCTTTCAACTTAAACCAAATCAAACTGAAGACTGGAATTTGAAATTGAGATTGAAAAATTGTTGAAAAGGATGCTCAAAGAGATGAGCTTATTTGCACACTACTACCTTCTCTATAATACCAAAAATAATCATGAATCAAATAATACAAAAATTCCAATGAAGCCAGTCAAGTAGCTGCTGAAAGAAGTATATTTCTTTACTTCTTTTCAACATAATCAAAATGACAACTTGACCTTTTGTCCACAGAGTCAAAACAACAAAGTGTAATGGCCACTGCTGAAAATATGATTGATCTTTTATGCTGAAAAAATATTCCATGTAGTCTGCTATGGGATCAGGAATGACACGACCTATTTCTTGACTTTCAACAAATTTATGGTTATAATTGTGTATGACAGAGAAGCTTGTTACATCATTATACATTTCTTGACAAAGATGCAAATTTTCTACTGAACTTTGAAATGAAACTCTTGCTGAAACAAACCATGAAAGAGACTGATTAATCATGTCTATATCATAACTTCTTTTAATCTCATAACTGGAAAATGAACCATGACTTTGACAACACAAGTCATCCAACACATCAGCTATTGGATCTTTCATGTACTAAGATGATTGTTTTGTTGGTTCCAATACAAATTCCTGATCTTCTATGTGTTTATCCTCTATGACATGATTAAAAATTTTCTTCAAAAGCTAGAATGAATTGAAGGTTAATGGTATAGAGATATAATGCATTAATTCATCTTTTGTTTAAAGATCAATGTAACTTAGGGGGTGCAATTTTGGGTCTATAACAACCTCCACATCATCAATGACATATTCAACTTATTTATCAGAACATTCTTCGTCTTTACTATCGACAACTTGTTTATAATTGTCTCTCAAAATTTGAAATGAAGAGAAACATAAAGGAATAGATCTTTCATTTACTCTGAGATTTGCTGCAATTTCCTCATTGTTTTCATGATTGTTGTGCAAAGGATTATTGTCATATTTGATCTCTAACTGAGCTTCCTCCTCCCAACAACATGCTATTGATTGATTTCAAGAGTCAACCTTTGTGTCATCATCATCATATTGATCATAGTTGGGTAGATCATCCATGAAAGAAATGTCATCAAACATGCACATCATATCAAATGGTTGTTCCTCTGCAAGTTGAGTTTGAGTCTCATATTTGACCATATTGTGAATTAAATACATGAAATAATCATTTTCCAATCCATGATACCAAGGGCGAGCTGCAAATTGTTTGGGAATAGTGACCCTTTCTTTCTCTTTAATCAATGGACCATGATGCCTTTGAACATCAAGCTTTTCTCTTATGCTAATCCTGTGCAACATTTCTTCCAGGGTTCTTGATAGAATATCTAACTTCTCCTTTTCTTTTTTATTTCTATCTTTTGCCTCCAACTTTGACCTTTTGATCAACAAATAGGCTTCCACACTTATTTCACTATCTTGAATTTCTTTGAGTGTTGTGGTGTTTCTTTCCCTCAACTAAAATTCCATCTCTATATAAAATGAATTTGGGTAGCATAAGAGAGCTAAACCATGAGGTGGTCTTATATCAACAGGCATGGAATTGTAAACATGATTGAATTTGGATGAATATTATTGCATTGTTTCTCTTAGCTGTGTTTTCCAGTGATTGTATTCTTCCAAAATGAGGAAGGGGTTCCTCTTGATCACCCACTGATCCAAGAAAACTTTCACAAACTCATTGAGATCACTGATTCTTGCAGCTGGAAGATATTTATACCATTTCTTAGCTCTACTTTGCAAAGATAAAGCAAAAAGCCTAATACTAACATCACTTTTTTCTACCTCAAAAAGATGAAGATAATTTTCAAAACCTTGAATGTGTTTTTCAGCAGTGATGTACCCATATTCTTCGTCAAATCTGGGAAGATATTTGAAGTACTTGGTAGGGAAATCATGGAGTATGGGAGGCAATACAAGAGGCTTGTATATATCTCATATTTTTACAGGTGTAGGAGTATGTAAATGGATTGTAACACTAGGCTTAACTTCTGGAGGCTCATCAGGTTGAACATGCTCTTCATAAATTTTGGTAGTATGATCTAGATAGGGATCATGAGAAGGGAAGAAATAATTAAAAATAAAACCTATCAAATCTTAGATAAACTTCCAGCTTGAATACCTGATCTTTTGAGATGGTCTAGTCATGTTTCAAGTTCCTCCTCCAGTGGAGTCTTTGAATTGGAACTGATCTGGGGTTGATTGGAGTCATCAGGTGGATGATTCAACTTTATTGTGTCTGATCACTCTCCACCATCAGTAATTAGATATGGAACTTGATATGCTTTCTCAGGAAGAGTCCCTAGTATGGTCGCCACTAAGTTAGCACTTTGTAATTTCCCCAAGGCTATGGAGGCAATCATGGAGGTAACATAAAACCACTTGTAGTCTTGGATCTAGCCCTCCAAGACTTAGAGAGGTCTGTCTCTATCTAATCTATCGTTGTTTATAATATATTTTAGGCTAGTTATTAATGTACAAAGGTTTGTTTTATAAAATTGGTTGGCTCGAACAGAAAGGGAGGGCCATGGGGCAATGGAGTCAAAGAGGCCTGATCCAATCAAGACAATTTCTATAGGAAAAACTCACAGGGCAGGATAGGAACCTTGTTGGATTCTTTGAAATTATTGAATGATTGAAAGAAAAGGCTAGTAAAGAGGATTTTATCAGAGCAATTAAGAATTATGAAACTAACCATCGAGTAGAAAACACAAAAATTATCCAAAGGAAGAAACATAGTGTATTTTAAAACAAATTTTGACCGTAATATTCTATTGAATAACTCAGAAAGAAACCAATATGTGATAGGGAAAACATATTATAGAAGATACACTTCACCAAAAAGATATTCCATAGGAATTCTGAGGAGCTTGACTTGTATTACTGAAATTTGATTAAAAGAGGCTCTGTGAGTTGCTCTACAATGTTTCTTTTTCTAACAGGTCCTAACTAATCAACCCTTTTACATTTGAATTATAAAAATATATAGGACATACTCTCCCCCAGGATCAGGAGGTCGAAATCAACAACCTAGACAAAAATAGAAACAAATCCCTGAAAATTTTGAACTGTCTGCCATGAAAGGTGGGCCGAACTACATAAAATAGGGGTCAATTCAGACATTTGTATATCCCAAAATATGATAGTTGTGCGAAAAATGAAAGAGGTTATTGTATATGATCCTGTCTTGAGAAGAAAAATCTTTTGGTTTTTCCAAATTCATCTCCATCTCTCCAAAACAACCACCACAAAAGCATCACAAGATGAGGAAAATTGGAAACCTGAAAAATGGTTCTCAGATATGGATTTCATTATCCCAATCCCTGATACCTGTGAAAAAATGGAGATAGGTTAGTTTTATTCAGCTCGTTTAGGAGAAAAACCTCTATCTGTTTTTGAAAATTCCTTCTGGTTTTCCCATAATCACTCTGGGAAAATAAGTGGTCAAAACTGGTGAAAATATATATAATTTTTATTTTTGGGAACGCAGTTTTGGAGGAGGGAAAGTGGTTTTCGGACCCCCCTGGGGTGGTAAGTGGTATTAGGGGGNTTTCACATGGTGGTGACAAGTGTCCAGGGGAAAACTACTTTCGCGGACCCCCCATTAAAGTTAGGATGGTCGGGGGGTCCAGAAAACATTACGGATGACGATTTTACTTTTTAGGGATATGTGCATAAGGTGCATGTTTTTTATTTTTCTTTTATATTTTTATTTGTTTCGATTACTATGTTTTTTGTTTTATTTGTTATTATTATTTATGTTTAAGTGTTTTTTTTTTTTCCGTTTTATAATATTTCACTTTTAATTTTATTTATAATGTTTTGATCTTTTTTTTTTTAGTTTTATGTATTTTTATTATGTTTTATATTTTTAAATTGTTTTTCGTTTTTTGTTATTATAATTTGTTTTAAATTTTAAGTTTGGTTTTATTTGTATTTTTTGATATAGTTTTTATTTATTATATGTATTTTTATTTGTTTTATTGTTTTATATTGTTTTATTTCTAGAGTTTTAATTAATGTTTGATTAATATATTATTACACTAACCTCATTTTTAACCTAAACACACTAACCTACTTACTAATTATTAATTAGTTTTTAATTAATTAGTAATTAATTTATTACTAACAACCCTAATCTAGTTTTACTAATGTAACTACACTAATCTAATTAAATTAACTTTATTGTGCTAATTAGTATTAAAAAATGCTACTAACCATTTATTATTAACCTAATGTTTTTTATCCTAAGCTTGTTTATTCATGTAGGGACAAAATTGGTGGAGGGGTGAAGAAATGAAGGGCAAGAGAATGAAGGGTGCAAGAGGGTGATGAAGGATCGAGCGAAATGGATGGAGGGAGGAGTGAAATTAACTGAGTCTAGCAAGCTAGATGTATTCATCGTGAGAGAAATTCTAAATAGATATTTGGAGGATCAAATCAGCTATGATTATAGGACCCCAAAATAGGCTCCAATGGGGGATGAAAGCTCCCTAGGAGGTGTCAAGAACCACAGATCTCTGAATAGGCAGACCAATTCCTTATTTGTTGGGTTGATCCCAAATTGTTTTTCTGCAACCTGTACATGTTCTAATTTTTCAATTGAAACCAAATCTAACTGAAGACTGGAATTTGAAATTGAGATTAAAAAATTGTTGAAATTGATGCTCAAAGGGATGAGCTTATTTGCACACTGCTACCTACTCTATACTGTTGAAAATCATGTTGAATCAAATAAAACAAAAATTCCAATGAATCCAGTCAAGTAGTTGCTGAAACAAGTGAATTGCTTGACTACTTGTCAGCGCAATCAAAATGACAACTTTACCTTTTCTCCACATAGTAAAAATTGCAAAGTGTAATGGCCACTGCTGAAAACAAGATTGATCTTTTATGCTGAAAAAATATTTGATGTAGTCTACTATGGGATCAGGAAAGACACAACTTATTTCTTGACTTTCAACAAATTTATGGTCATAATTGGGTATGACACATAAGCTTTGTACATCATTATACAGTTCTTGAGATGGCTAAAAATTTTCTGCTGAACTTTGAAATGAAACTCCTGTTGAAACTGACCAGGAAAGAGATAGCCTAATCATGTCTATATCATAAATGTGTTTAAGATCATAACTTGAAAATGAACCATGACTTATACAATACAAGTCATCCAACACATAGGATATTGGATATTTCATGGACTGAGATGACTATTTTTTTGGTTCCAATACAAATTAGTGATCTTCTATGTGTTTATCCTGCATGACATGATTAAACTTTTTCTTCAAAAACTGAAATGAATTGAGGATTAATGGTATAGAGTTATAATGCATTAATTCATCCTTAGTTTGAAGATCAATGTAACTTAGGGGACACAATTTTGGGTCTAGAACAACCTCAATATCATCAATGACATATTCGATGGAGTGACAAGAACATTATTCATCTTTACTATCGACAACTTGTTTATAATTTTCTCTCAGAATTTGAAATGAAGAGAAACATAAAGGAATAGATCTTTCACTTACTCTGAGATTTGTTGCATTTTCCTCATTGCTGTCATGATTGTTGTGCAAAGGCTGATTGTCATATTTGATTTGTAATTGAGATTCCTCCTCCCAACAACATGTCGTTGATTGATTTATAGATTCAACCTTGGTTTCATCATCATCATATTTATTATACTTGGGTAGATCATCCATGGAAGAAATGTCATAAAAAATCATACTGGTTGTTCCTCTGCAAGTTGAGTTTGAGTCTCATCTTTGACCAGGTTATGAATTGAATACATGAAATAATCATTTTTCAAATTCATGATACCAAGGGTGAGTTGAAAATTATTTGGGAACATTGACCCTTTCTTTCTCTATAATCAATGGAACATTGTAATGAACCTAAAAAAAAATCACCATATTTTTTTTTTTCCTTTTTTCTATTTGTACATTTATCCTTGAAGAGTTTTGAGATCTCAAGCAAGTAAGCTTTCTATTAGAAGACTTGAGTCTGAAGGTTTGTTAGAGTCCTTACTGTCATCGAATGTCTTTACCATTCAACTTAAGTTTTCTAATCAATGATAAAATGAGTATTTAGTCATCACTTCAATGTTTAATTAAGATCCTAAAATTTATAATTACTCTCTTATCTGCTAGTACCTATAACACTACCACAGTATTAACAATACAAGCAACTTTGGGGTTTTTATGAAAAACCATACATAAAAAAATATTACCTTATGTCTGCAATACAATCGACTTGTAATACGGTTTGTTACTCCCATGCCTCTATTCGGGATGAAGATTCTCCAATGTTCCTTTACTATTACAATCATTACATTAATAGAGTTGTTCCCATAACAATAAGTTTCTTCTAAGTACCTACATCTTTGTGAAGAAACAGAGGTCAATCAGGTTTCAGTGATCACAAGTGCCGAAAAAAACAAAGGACCCTATTGTTTGTCGAAATCCGAAATCCAGAATGTCTGTGGGCCAACATTTCGGGTTTTGGGATTCGGGGTTTCATGAGTACAAGAGCCGGACATCACTACACAACATTAACCAAAATTGTGACAAGATGCAAAGTACTTCGGGGTTTTGGGGTTTGGGTTTTTTGTGAACACAAAAGTCAATCATCAACACACAACAACTCCTGAAAATTCAAAAGGTGATTAGTTCTTCGAGAATTCAGAGTTCAGGATTTCGCGAGTGCAAGAGCCCAAACAACCACATATACAAACATCCTAAATGCAGAAAAAGGAAGGTGGGTCCTGCACTTCGGGATTTCGAGATTCGAAACTTCGTGAGTTCCGGTGTCCAAACCTTGACATACACAAATTTCTAAAATGTGAGAAAGGAAAAGGTGAGACCCACACTTCGGGATTTCAGGGTTCGAGGTTTCGTAGTTTTCATAGCCAAACATCCAACATACCACAATTCTCAAATTGCGAAAAAGACGGGCACTAACATTTCGAGATTTCGAGGTTTGGGATTTCGGGGTTTCAAATGTCAAACAACAGAACACAACAATTCCTGAAATTGCGAAAAGAAAAGAATCTGGAACTAACATTTCAGGATTTTGGGGTTCAGAATCCCACGACTTCAAAAGCCAAAACATCAACCACAAACAATTCCTGAAATTATGAAGAGAAAATAACGTGGAACTAACATTTTGGGATTTCAGGGTTTCAAATGTCGAACCACAACACACAACAATTCCCGAATTTCAAAAGGTGAAAGGGTGTGGAACCAACACTTCGGGATTTTGGGTTTTCGGTGTTTCGGGGTTTCAATTGTCAAACCACAACACACAACAATTCTCGAATTTTGAAGGTGAAAGGGTGTGGCATCAACACTTCGGGATTTCGGGTTTCAGGGTTTCAAATGTCAAACCACAACACAAAACAATCCCAAATTCCAAAAGCATAAAGACTTAAGAATTTTACACGCACAAAAGGATACAAAAGGATAAAGGTTTTCTGTAAGGGAAAAATCTCTAAATTCATCATAGACCTTGACTAAGGAAAGGGTAGCCCATTCTGAAAAGAAAAAAGGAAAGCAAAAACCTCTGAAAGGCATCGATTCTCAAGATTTTTTTAGCATCCAAAAAACAAACAAAAGGGGTTTCCAAAATTCTTTAACTCCCGATTTTTGTCATTCTATACACATATAATATATTGTTTGCATACTCTTAGAGAATATTGTTAGATACATAGCATCGAATAAAAACATTCGAACAGAAAGCGGGAAGAAATCGTTACAGATCCGATTTAATCAGATACAATACACCAGGTGCAAAAAAGATCATACAGAGAGAGAATGTAACTTTTTCCAGTTCAGATTCAATAGATACATAACATCAATAGACATAGCCATTCATAATAGAGAGGGGAAAATTAACATATCTGAATCCAATCCATGGGAAGACAAAGGGAACAACCATGTTCCTCCCAACCGTAGAACATGGCATCCAAATCTACTTGCCCGATTCACCCCCTAGCCTGACCATGAATCCATGAAGGAAAACTTGGAAACTCCTCCTCAGCAATGTCCTTCAATTCCAACAGTTATCCTCTTGCCTCACACTTACTCAACAATGCTCATAACAGCAAGGCACTTCTATTTCAGCAGGATCCTCTTGCCTCACACTCAATCCACAGTGTTCATAACAGCAAGAGAGCTCAAAAATATTTTCCCCTCATACTTGGCAACATCCTGCCTCCTCGCATATGCTATTTCTCAGTTTTTTCTCTGGTCTTTTTTCCCTCCTTTGGGGATTTTTCAAACCTTTCTTAATCCCTGATTTTTAGGGACTTCTAGTGGCCAAATATTTGATTTGCTACTTCTCATAGTCATCCTAGAGGCAGTTCCAACATGTTTCCCCACTCATGGAGTCATGGTTAGCTGATTTTTACATGGTTGTTCCATTTTTCCTCCTGCAATTAATATGCATATTCTATTGTGATACAAGTGTCATAGTCAAATATTTAGTTGAATCTAGATAGATCTCTTCCCAACAGTCACAATAATTAAATACAATTATTAAATTTGAAATTCGGAATTGCCATAAATGGAAAAACATTTCCAGATTCGAATTTGCCAAAAACAGAAATAAATTTCCATCCTTTTTCAAAAATAAAAATATTTTATTTTTGGGGGATGTCACATCCTTTCCCCCTTCAGTAAAACTCTTTCCTCAGTGTTCATTCCTTTACTGGAATAGGATTGGATGATATTTCCACAAATCTCCCTCCAATTCCCAAGTGGCCTCCTCAGGACTAAAGTGCTTCCATTGCACCTTTACCTGAGCAACGACTCTATTCCGAAGTGCTATTTCTCTCCGGTCTAGAATGCGTAGGGGTTCCACCTGGAACTCACCTTCGGGTTCCACCTACACCAAGTTCCAATCAATCATATGAGTAGGGTCATGAATATACGTTTTCAACAAAGAAACATTAAATACATTATGAATTCTTAGATCAGCTGGAAGTGCAAGCTGATATTCTACGGGTCCAATTCAAGCCAGTATCTCGAAGGGCCCAAAAAACTTGGGTGTTATCTTGGCACAGTTACCTAACTTCAGTGATATTTTTTGGGCTTTGACCTTCAAGTAAACATGGTCTCCCATTTGAAATTCCATGTGTCTTATTTTCTGATCTGCATAGCTCTTTTGTCTGTCCTGTGCTTCTTTCAAATTCTGTTGTACCTTTCTTACCATGTTCTCCATTTCTTGGAGCATATTTGGCCCAACCATGAGTTTGTTAGTTAGGTTATCCTAGCTAATTGGAGTTGTACACTTTTTTCCATACAGTATTTCAAAAGGGCTCAACTTAGCCAAAGTTTGGTACCCATTGTTATATGCAAATTCTACCAAGTGTAGGTAGTCTTCCCACTTGTTTGGCTTTGTTCTTACATACATGTAGAGCATATATTCTATGATTTGATTTGTCCTTTCAATATGTCCATCCGTTTGTGGATGATAACTCATACTGAAATTCAAATTAGTATTTAGCCCTGCAAACAATTTCTTCCAAAAGGCGGATGTGAATTTTACATCTCTATTTGAAACCACCATTTTAGGAATACCATGCAGTCTAAAAATTTCTTTCATGAATATTTCAGCAATATTAATAGATTTAAAAGTAGACTTTACAGGAATAAAGTGTTCAGACCTACTGATTTTATTGATTACAACCATGATTGAATCATTCTGTTTCTGAGTTTTAGGCAAACCTGTTATAAAGTCCAGCGATATGGTCTCCCATTTCCATTCTGGTACTGGTAATGGCTATAATAGGCCGGCTGGATGCTGGTATTCATCCTTAACCTACTGACAATCTTGGCACCTAGCCAAATACTCTGTTGTTTCTCCCTTCATATTAGGCCAGTAAAATAGTTTTCTGAGTGTTGTTATTGTTTTCTGGTAACCTGGATGGCCATAATATGGTTTCTTATGCACTTTGTCTAAAATAGTTAATTTTAGCTCTATTGAATCTGGTATGTAAAGTCTATTTTTAAATCTTAATAGTCCCTTTTTGTTGTTACTTATATCTATTTTATCTAAGTTTGTGATACTATTTTGCAATTATACCATCATTTTAGTGTAATTCCTGTCGTTAATACCTGTCGTTCTTATTCTTTGTTCCGGATCACTTTCTTCCCTGCTGATATTTATCTCAAATAACCCATGTACTCTTCTCCTTAAAGCATATGCTACTTTATTTTCCTTACCCTTGATATGTCTGACCTCGAAGTCGAATTCACTCAAGAAGGCTAGCCACCTTGCTTGTCTTGCATTAAGGTCTAGTTGGTTAAATAGATATTTCACTCCGCTCTTATCCATCAATAGTAAGAATTTTTTGCCCATTATATAGTGTCACCACATTTTTAAGGCATGTATTACTGCTGCCAATTCTAAGTCATGACTGACATAATTTCGCTCGTGTTCCTTTAATTTCCAAGACTCATAACAAATCACGTGCCCTTCCTGTGTTAGAAAACCACCTAGTCCCTCTTTACTTGCATCAACGCATACTGTGAAGTCTTTATCTTGGTCTACTACCTTCAAGATGGGTGCCGATGTCAATAATTCGTTTATCTTGTTAAAACTATCTTGACACTTTTGCGACTAGTTAAACTTGGTCCCTTTCTTTTGTAATGACGTGATAGGGTAGGCTATCTTGGAGAACACTTCTATAAATCTATGATAATATCCAGTGATTCCCATGAATGAATGAATATTTTCCACATCCTTAGGCACTGGCCATTCCATGATGGCTCTTATCTTTTCCGGGTCTACGAAAATACCTTCCGAGGAAATGACATGTCCTAAATATTGTATTTCTTTTTGATAAAAAACACATTTGTCGAATTTTGCATATAGTTTGTGTTTCCTTAGTGTTTGCAGAACTATTCATAAGTGTTCATCATGTTCCTCCTCCATTTTAGAATAGACCAGAATATCGTCGATAAATACTACTATGAACTTGTCTAAGTACTGGCTGAAAATGTTGTTCATTAAGCACATAAATGTGGCTAGTGCATTAGTGAGTCCAAAAGGTATGACTACAAACTCGTAGTGTCTATATCTTTTTTGAAAATTTGTTTTGTTTATGTCCTAGTCCTTTATCCTAACTTGATGATAACCGGATCGTAAATCCAATTTTGAGAAGATCTTGGCCCCACCAACTTGATCGAATAGATCATTTATCCATGGTAAGGGGTATTTATTCTTAATGGTCACTTTGTTTAGTTGTCTATAATCGATACATAGTCTTAGAGTACCATCTTTCTTTTTCACAAAGAGGACTGGTGCACCCCATGGCCGGACACTTGGTCTGATATATATTTTGTCCAACAATTCCTGTAATTGTATTTTTAATTCTGTCAGTTCTGGTAGACTCATTCGGTAGGGTGCTTTTGAAATAGGGGCTGATCCGGGTAGTAAGTCTATAGAGAAATCTATTTCTCTCCTAGGAGGTAATTATATGGTATCTCATCAACAAACATGTCTTTGAATTCTCGTAGGACAACAAAGTCTTCTAACTTGAGTTTATCTTCTATTTCTAATAGATTCGTCACTTGGATGGTGTAAACTTGACATCCCTTTCTAATACATTTCTTGAATTGCATTGCTGAAACTTGTCTAACTGACACAGGTTTTGGTATACCTTGGGTTATTCTAACAGTGCCAAAATTATTTTTATAGCTAAGTATCTTTGTATAACAGTCTAGTACTGCTTTGTGTTGTTCCAACCAATCCATCCCAATAATCATATCATAAGATCCTAGTGGTAGGATGTTCAGATTGGTCCGTATCTTTTGACCATCTAAGCTGAACTCAAGATCAGAAATAAAGTTAAATACTTTTCTTTTTTTCCATGTTGCTAGTTGTACAAGCCAAGATTTTGCATGCTTTTGTTTCTTAAGTTTATTCGACTCTACTACATCGGGAGTAATATAACTTAACGTAGCTCCAGGGTCAATTAAAATAAAAATTCGAGTGTCATGGATTTTACCTTCGATCTCTACCACCGAGGACTGGTGGTCAGCTTGTCGACCATCTATGGCCCATTTACCCGATGCAAACTTCTGCCCATGTCTCCCACTGTCAAGGCTTCCTGTAAATTGTGAACAATAGTTATGTTTGTTGTAATTAAACGTGGACAGTTCCTCCTTAGGCGAGGCTCTCCACACTCCCAACACTTTAATGGTGCATGGGAGTTGTCCCCAAACTTCTTCATTCCAAAGTTTACTGGTTTACCTCTACCTTGCGTATTCGGATGATTGGAGTGAAAATCCTTGGGAAAAAATTTTCTACATTCCAATAAGGAGCTGGTTGGTATCCCTTCTTCTGATGGTGCATTCCATATTATTTCTTATCCTTCCAAGTCTTGGGAAACTCTACCCACTATTTATACTGGTCATAGCACATTTGTGCCTTCCGAATGTCTCACTCAAGGATTTGGGGTTGTCAAACTCAATTCTGTCCCTGTAGAATTGTGGTAAACAGCTTAAGAATCGTTGGATTTTTACCTTATCCTCTTGGATGTATGGTACGAACCTTAGTAGTTATAGAAATTTATTTATAAGGTCATCCATCGTCATTTCTCCGAGTCGTAATTCATAAAATTCTTTCATCTTCCTTTCATAATAGCTTTTAGAAAGGTATTGTTTCTTAAAATAATTCTTGAAGTTGGACCATTCCAACTGTTTCTCCTTTAGGCTCTTGGCCAATTTCAGGTCCTGCCACTAAATGTTGGCCTTCCCCTTCAGATTGTAGATGGCCATTCTGACCTTCATGTTGCTGGAATAGTTGTATATTTGGAAGTATTTTTTTATGTCCAACAACCATGCCTCGACTTCTTCTCTTGTCCTGGACTCTCCATCAAAAGTAGCTAGTTTAATCTTTTTAAATTCTCCTTCAAGGTGGTTTGTTTGTTTTCTTTTTTTGTCTAGTATGGTTTTGTCTTCAGCTGAAGGTGTCCCTTCAGATGAACTGTCTCCTTTTCCTGTTTTCGCACCAGAATTCTTGGAGGCCCTTTTCCTGACCTCTTCCTCGGGCTTATCATCTTTTGGGCTTTTCTTGGTTACTATACTACACAGCAGGACTTCATTTATCTCTTGTTGTTCCTGCTGTGCATTCTTCAATTTTTCATTGTCGGCCTTGAAAAAATGTAGTTCAACAATAAGGTTTCTCATTGTTTGCAACACCTCTCTGGGTGAGATTCCATCACTGTTCTGTCTTGGATCTCTAGGAGGTCCTTGTTGCAGATTCTCTTCCACCCTGATTTCTGGACCTTCTTGGGCTGTCATTATTCAACACAAAACATAAAAGCTTTTTGTTTGTAATCCACAGCATTTATTAGTTTTTTCATAAATCAGAATATATACTAAGCAATTAATGTGGCCCTGTTTAGGCCCAGTGTTGTAACTTTTTCTCTGATACCATATGTAATGAACCTGAAAAAAAATCACCATAAAAAAAATTTCCTTTTTTCTATTTGTACATTTATCCTTGAAACATTTCGAGATCTCAAGCAAGTAAGATTTTTGTTAGAAGACTTGAGTATGAAGGTTTGTTAGAGTCCTTACTGTCATCGACTATCCTTACCATTCAACTTAAGTTTTCTAATCGATGATATAATGAGTATTTACTCATCACTTCAATGTTTAATTAAGATCCTGAAATTTATAATTACTTTCTTATCTGCTAGTACCTATAACACTACCACAGTCTTAACAATATAAGAAACTTTGGGGTTTTTATGAAAAACCCTACATAAAAAAATATTACCCTATGTCCGCAATACAATCGACTTGTAATACGGTCTGTTACTCCCATGCCTCTATTCAGGATGAAGATTCTCCAACATTACTTTATCAGTCCAATCATTACATTAATAGAGTTGTTCCCATAACAACAAGTTTCTTCTAAGTACCTACAACTTTGTGAAGAAACAAAGGTCAATCGGGGTTCAGTGATCACAAGTGCTGAACAAAACAAAGGACCCTGTTGTTTGCCGAAATATGAAATACAAATGTCAGTGGGCCAGCATTTTGGGTTTTGGGATTCGGGGTTTTTCGAGTACAAGAGTCGAACATCACTACACAACATTTCCCGAAATTGCGACAAGATGCCGAGTACTTCGGGGTTTCGAGGTTCAAGTTTTTCGTGAACACAAAAGTCAATCATTAACACACAACAACTCCCAAAAATGGGAAAGGTGATTAGTTCTTCGGGAATTTGGACTTCGGGATTTTGTGAGTGTAAGGGCCCAAACAACCACATATACAAACCTCTGAAATGCAGAAAAAGGAAGGTGGGTTCCACACTTCGGGATTTTGGGATTCAGAACTTCGCGAGTTTCGGTGTCCAAACCTTGACATACATAAATTTTTGAAATGCGAGAAAGGAAAGGGTGAGACCCACACTTCGGGTTTTCAGGGTTCAGGGTTTCACGGTCTTCATAGACAAACATCCAACATACCGCAATTATCGAATTGCGAAAAAGACGGGCACTAACATTTTAGGATTTCGGGGTTTCAAATGTCAAACAATAGAACACAACAATTCCTGAAATTGTGAAAAGAAAAGAACGTGGAACTAACATTTCAGGATTTCGGGGTTCGAAATCCCGCGACTTCAAAATCCAAAACATCAACCACAAACAATTCCAGAAATTGCGAAGACAAAAGAATGTGGAACTAACATTTCATGATTTCGGGGTTTCAAATGTCAAACCACAAGACTCAACAGTTCTCGAATTCCGGAAGGTGAAAGGGTGTGGAACCAACACTTCAGGATTTCAGGTTTTCAGGGTTTCGAGGTTTCAAATGTCAAACCACGACACACAACAATTCCTGAATTTTGAAGGTGAAAGGGTGTGGAATCAACACTTCAGGATTTTGGGTTTCGGGGTTTCAAATGTCAAACCACAACACACAACAATCCTCGAATTTCGAAAGGATAAAGACTTAAGAATTTTACATGCACAAAAGGATAAAGGTTTTCTGTAAGGGAAAAATATCTAAATTCATCATAGACCTTGACTAAGGAAAGGGTAGCCCATTCTGAAAAGAAACAAGGAAAGAAAAAACCTCCGAAAGACATTGATTCTCAAGATTGTTTTAGTATCCGAAAAAAAAAGGGGGTTTCCAAAATTCTTTAACCCCCAAATTTTGTGATTCTATACACATCTAATATATTGTTTGCATATTGTTAGACCATATTGTTAGATACATAACATCGGATAAAAACATTCAAACTGAAAGTCAGAAGAAATCGTTAGAGATCTGATTTAATCAGATATAATACACTAGATGTAAAAAAGGTCATACAGACAGAGAATGTAGCTTATTCCAGTTCAGATTCAATAGATACATAACATCAAAATACATAGCCATTCATAATAGAGAGGGGAAAATTAACATATCTGAATCCAATCCATGGGAAGACAAAGGTAATAGCCACATTCCTCCCAACCGTAGAATAGGGCATCCAAATCTACTTGCTCGATTCACACCCTAGCCTGACCATGAATCCACGAGGGCAAACTTGGAAACTCCTCCTCAACAATGTCCTTCAATTCCAACAATTATCCTCTTGCCTCACACTTACTCAACAGTGCTCATAACAACAAGGCAATTCTATTTCAGCAAGCTCTTGTTGTCTCACACTCAATCCATAGTGTTCATAACAGCAAGAGAGCTCAGAAATCTTTTCCCAGCATACTTGGCAGCTTCTTGCCTCCTTGCATATGCTATTTATCTATTTTTGCCCTGGTCTTTTTTCCCTCCTTTGGGGATTTTTCGTAGCTTTCTTAATCCCTGATTTTCATGGGCTACTAGTGGCTAAATCTCTGATTTTCCACTTCTCATAGTTAGCCTAGGGGTAGTTCCAACATGTTTCCCCACTCATGGAGTCATGGTCAGCTGATTTTAACATGGTTGTTCCGTTTGTCCTCCTGCAATTAATATAAATATTCTGTTGTGATACAAGTGTCATAGTCAAATAGTTAGTTGAGTCCAAATAGATCTCTTCCCAACAGTCACAATAATTAAATACAATTATTAAATTCGAAATTCAGAATTTCCATAAATGGAAAAAAAATTCCATATTTGAATTTGCCAAAAAGGGAAATAAATTTCCAGCCTATTTCAAAAATAAAAATATTTTATTTTTGGGGGATGTCAAAAACATGATGTCTTTGAACATCAATTTTTTCTCTTATGCTAATCCTTTGCAACATTTCTTCCAGGTGCTTGCCATAATGTCTAGATTCACCTCTGAGGATGCCAGATGCTTGTTTTCTTTGTTCTTTCTGTCTTTTGCCTCCAACTTTGACCTTTTGATTAACAAATTGGATTCCACACTTATTTCACTATCTTGTATTCCTTTGAGTGTTGTGGTGTTTCTTCCCTCAACTGAAATGCGATCTCTAGATCAAAGGCATCTGGGTAGTGTAAGAGAGATGAACCAGGAGGTGTTATTATATCAACATGCAATTAATTGTAAACTTGATTGAATCTGGATGAAAATTGTTGCATTGTTTCCATCGGCTGTCTTTTCAAGTGATTATATTCTTCCAAAATGAGGGAGGGATTCCGCTTTATTACAAATTGATCCAAAAAAACTTTCACAAACTAATTGATATGACTAATGCTTATAGCTGTCATATATTTATACCATTTCTT
Organism: Picea engelmannii; assembly: GCA_009831015.1. NCBI lineage: Eukaryota > Viridiplantae > Streptophyta > Pinopsida > Pinales > Pinaceae > Picea > Picea engelmannii. Next base: position 172,451 of record ML806954.1, on the reverse strand, counting down.
AACTCTACTTTGAAAAGTTAAAACAAAAAGCCTAATACTAACGTCACTTTTTTCCACCTCAAAAAGGTCAAGATAATTTTCAAAACCTTGAATGTGTTTTTCAATAGTTATGTACCCATATTCTCCATCAAATCTTGGAAGATATTTGAAGTAAATGGCACGGAAATCATGGAGTATGGGAGGCAAGACAAGAGGCTTGTATATATCTCAAATTTGTACACGTGTAGGAGTATGTACAAGGATTGTAACACTAGGCTTCACCTCTTGAGGCTTGTCATGTTGAACATGCTCTTCATAAATTTTGGCAGTATGATCTGGATCAAAATCATGAGAAGGGAAGAAATAATTAAAAATAAAACCTATCATATCTTAGAAAAACTTCCACATTGCATACCTAATCTTTCGAGATGTTTTGGTCATGTTTCAGGTTCCTCCTCTAGTGGAGTCTTTGAATTGGAACTGATATGGAGTTTATTCGAGTTGTCAGGTGGATGATTCATCCTTCTTGTGTCTGATCACTGTCCACCATCAGTAATCAGATCTGGAACTTGATATGCTTTCTGAGGAACAACCCCCAGTATGGTCTCCACTATGTTAGCACTCTATAATTTTCCCAAGGTAACATCAAACCACTTGGAGTCCTAGATCAATCCCTCCAAGACTCAGAGCGGGCTCTCTTTGTTTGATATAGATTTGTTTATAATATATTTTAGGCTAGTTATTATTGTACAGAGGTTTGGTTTATAAAATTGATTTCTTGGAACAACAAGGGAGGGCCATTAGGCAATGGAGTCAAAGAGGTATGATCTAATCAAGATAATTTCTACATGAAAAACTCATAGGGAACGATAGGCAACTTGTTGGATTCTTTGAAATTGTTGGTTGATATGAAAGAAAAGGTGATGAAAGAGGATTGTATCAGAGCAATTAAGAATTATGAAACTAACCATCTAGTATAAAAAAAATAAATTATCCAAACCCAGAAACATAGTGTATTTAAAAAGAAAATATGATCGTAATATTCTATTGAATAATTAATAAAGAAACCAATATGTGACAGGGAAAACATATTTAAAAATAGACACTTCACCAAAAATAAATGCCACACGAATCCTGGGAGGCTTGACTTGTATTACTGAAATTTGATTAAAAGAGGCTCTGTGAGCTGCTCTACAATGTTGTTTTTTCTAACAGGTCCTAACTAATCAACCCTGTTACATTTGAATTATAAAATTATATACGAAAAAATCTCCCACAAGATCAAGAAGTTGAAATCAACAACCTGGCAAAAAATAGAAACAAATCCCTCAAAATTTTGAATTGTTTTCCATGAAAGGTGGGTCGAACTGCTAAAAATAGGGGTTAACTTAGACATTCATATCTCCCAAAATATGATGGCTGGGAGAAAACTGAAAGAGATTATTATATATGATACTATATTGAGAAAAAACCTCTTTTAGTTTTTCCAAATTCATCTCTAGCTCTCCAAAACAACCACTGCAAAAACATGAGAAGATCAGGAAAACTGGAAACCTGAAAACTGGTGCTCAGAGATGGCTTCGATTCTCCCAATCCCTGATACCTATGCAGAAATTGAGAAAGGTTATTGTTCCTCAACCCATCACAGAGAAAACAGTATCTCATTTTTTCAAAATTCCTTTTGGTTTTTCCATAATCACTCTCGGAAAACAAGTGGTCAAAAATGGCGAAAACAATTTTATTTTTATTTTGGGGAAGGCAGTTTTGGAGGAGGGCGCCCTACGGTGGTAAGTGGTATTAGGGAGGTATGTCCGAGTTCACATGGTAGTGACAAGTTTTCAGGGGAAAAACACTTTAAATTTAAAGTTAGGATGGTCGGGGGGGGTCCAGAAAACATTAGGGACATAGATTTTAATTTTAGGGATATGTGCATAAGCTGCACGTTTATTGTTTTTGTTTCATATTTTTATTTGTTTTGTTTATTATTTTATTTGTTATTATTATTTATTTCGCTTTTTATTTTATTTATAATGTTTTAATCTTTTTTATTTTTGTTTTATGTATTTTTATTATGTTTTATATTTTTAATTTTTTTTTTTGTTTTTTGTTATTATTATTATTTTAATTTATATGTTTTATTATTTTTTATATAGTTTTTATTTTTTATATGTATTTTTATTTGTTTTATATTGTTTTCTTTAAATTTTAATTAATGTTTGATTAATATATTATTACACTAACCTCATTTTTAACCTAAGCACACTAACCTACTTACTAATTATCAATTAGTTTTTAATTAATTAGTAATTAATTTATTACTAACAACCCTAATCTAGTTTGACTAATCTAACTACACTAATCTAATTAAATTAACTTTGTTGTGGTAATTAGTTTTAAAAAATTCTACTAACCATTTATTATTAACCTAATGTTTTTTATCCTAAGCTTGTTTATTCATGTAGGGACAAAATTGGTGGAGGGGTGAAGAAATGAAGGGCAAGAGAATGAAGGGTGCAAGAGGGTGATGAAGGATCGAGCGAAATGGATGGAGGGAGGAGTGAAATTAACTGAGTCTAGCAAGCCAGATGTATTCATCGTGAGAGAAATTCTAAATAGATATTTGGAGGATCAAATCAGCTATGATTAACAACCCTAATCTAGTTTTACTAATCTAACTACACAAATCTAATTAAATTAACTTTATTATGCTAATTAGTATTAAAAAATGGCACTAACCATTTGTTATTAACCTAATTATTTGTATCCTAAGTTTGTTTATTCATGTAGGGACAAAATGTGTGGAGGGTTGAAGAAATGAAGGGAGAGAGAATAAAGGGTGTAGTAGGGTGATGAAGGATCGAGTGAAATGGATGCATAGAGGAGTGAAATAAACCGAGTCTAGCAAGCCAAATGTCTTCATCACGATATAAATGCCAAATAGATAGCTAAAGGATCAAATCACCTATGATTATAGGACCCCAACATAGGCTCCAATGGGGGATGACAGCTCCCAGGAGGTGTCAAGAACCATAGATCTTTGAATAGGCAGACCAGTGCCTTATTCGTTGGGATGATCCCAAAATTTTATTCTGCAACCTGTACCTTTTCTGATCTTTCAACTGAAACCAAATCAAACTGAAGACTGGAATTTTAAATTGAGATTGAAAAATTGTTGAAAGGGATGCTCAAATAGATGAGCTTATTTTCACACTGCTACCTACTCTATACTACTGAAAATAATGATGAATCAAATAAGACAAAAATGCCAATGAAGCCAGTAAAGTAGCTGCTGAAAGATGTGGATTTCTTGACTGCTTTTTAGCACAATCAAAATGACAACTTGACCTTTTGCCCATAGAGTAAAAACTACAGAGTGTAATGGCCACTGCTGAAAACATGATTGATCTTTTATGCTAAAAAAATATTCCATGTAGTTTTCTATGGGATCATGAATGACACGACCTATTTCTTGACTTTCAACAAATTTATGGTCATAATTGTGTATGACACAGAAGCTTGTTACATCATTATACATTTCTTGAGATGGATGCAAATGTTCTGCTGAAATTTGAAATGAAACTCCTACTGAAACAAACCATGAAAGAGACTAGCTAATCATGTCTATATCATAACTTCTTTTAAGCTCATAACTGGCAAATGAACCATGACTTTGACAACACAAGTCATCCAACACATCAACTATTGGATCTTTCATGTACTGAGTTGACTGTTTTGTTGGTTCCAATACAAATTCCTGATCTTCTATGTGTTTATCCTCCATGACATGATTAAAATTTTTCTTCAAAAACTGAAATGAATTGAAGGTTAATGGTATAGAGCTATAATGAATTAATTCATCTTTTGTTTAAAGATCAATATAACTTAAGGGCTGCAATTTTGGGTCTAGAACAACCTCCACGTCATCAATGACATCTTAAACTTAGTTATCAGAACATTCTTCATCTTTACTATCGACAACTTGTTTAAAATTTTCTCTCAGAATTTGAAATGAAGAGAAACATAAAGGAATAGATCTTTCACATACTCTGAAATTTTCTACATTTTCCTCATTGTTTTCATGATTGTTGTGCAAAGGTTTATTTTCATATTTGATCTCTAACTAAGCATCCTCCTCCCAACAACATGTTGTTTATTGATTTGAAGAGTCAACCTTCGTTTCATCATCATCATATTTATCATACTTGGGTAGATCATCCATGAAAGAAATGTCATCAAATATGAACATCATATCAAATGGTTGTTCCTCTGCAAGTTGAGTTTGAGTCTCATATTTGACCATATTGTGAATTGAATACATGAAATAATCATTTTCCAATACATGATACCAAGCGCGAGATGCAAATTGTTTGGCCACAATGACCCTTTCTTTCTTTGTAATCAATGGACCATGATGCCTTTCAACATCAAGTTTTTCTCTTATCCTAATCCTGTGCAACATTTATTCCATGGTGCTTGCTAGAATATCTAACTTCACCTCTAAGGATGTTAAATGCTCCTTTTCTTTGTTCTTTCTATCTTTTGCCTCCAACTTTGACCTTTTGATCAACAAATGGGCTTCCACACTTATTGCACTATCTTGAATTTCTTTGAGTGTTGTGGTGTTTATTTCCCTCAACTGAAATTCCATCTTTATATAGAATGAATTTGGGTAGTGTAAGAGAGCTAAACCAAGAGGTGGTCTTATATCAACAGGCATGGAATTGTAAACTTGATTGAATCTGGCTGAATATTGTTGCATTGTTTCTCTTGGCTATCTTTTCAAGTGATTGTATTCTTCCAAAATGAGGAAGGGATAACTCTTGATCACCCATTGATCCAAGAAAACTTTCACAAACTCATTGATATCATTGATTCTTTCATCTTGAAGATCTTTATACCATTTATTAGCTCTACTTTGCAAAGATAAAGCAAAAATCATAATACTAACATCACATTTTTCCACCTCAAAAAGATGAAGATAATTTCCAAAACCTTGAATGTGTTTTTCAGCAGTGATGTACCCATATTCTTCACCAAATCTGGGAAGATATTTGAAGTACTTGGCAGGGAAATCATGGAGTATGGGAGGCAAGACAAGAGGCTTGTATATATCTCGTATTTTTACAAGTGTATGAGTATGTACATGGATTGTAACACTAGGAGTACCTTTTGGAGGCTCATCAGGTTGAACATGCTCTTCATAAATTTTGGTAGTATGATCTAGATCGGGATCATGAGAAGGGAAGAAATAATTAAAAATAAAACTTATCATATCTTAGATAAAATTCCAGCTTGAATACCTGATCTTTTGAGATGGTCTAGTCATGTTTTAGGTTCCTCCTCCAGTGGATTCTTTGAATTGGAACTGATCTGGGGTTGATTGGAGTCGTCAGGTGGACAATTCAACTTTCTTGTGTTTGATCATTATCAACCATCAGTAATCAGATATGGAACTTGATATGATTTCTGAGGAACAGTCCCCAATATGGTCGCCACTATGTTATCACTTTGTAATTTCCCCAAGTCTATTGAGGCAATCACTAAGGTAACATAAAACCACTTGTAGTCCTGGATCTAGCCCTCCAAGACTCAAAGAGGTCTCTCTTTGTCTGTTCTAGCTTTGTTTATAATAGATTTTAGGCTAGTTATTTATGTACAAAGGTTTGGTTTATAAAATTGGTTGGTTGGAACAGGATGGGAGAGCCATGGGGCAATGGAGTCAAAGAGGCCTAATCTAATCAAGACAATTTCTATAGGAAAAACTCACAGGGAAGGATAGGAACCTTGTTGGATTCTTTGAAATTGTTGAATGATGTGAAATAAAAGTTTAGTAAAGAGGATTTTATCAGAGAAATTAAGAATTCTGAAACTAACCATAGAGTAATAAACACAAAAATTATCCAAAGGCAGAAACATAGTGTATTTTAAAATAAATTATGATCGTAATATTCTATTGAATAACTCAGAAGGAAACCAATATGTGACAGGGAAAACATATTATAGAAGAGACACTTCACCAAAAAGATATTCCATAGGAATTCTGAGAACCTTGACTTGTATTACTGAAATTTGATTAAAAGAGGCTCTATGAGTTGCTCTACAATGTTTCTTTTTCTAACAGGTCCTAACTAATCAACCCTTTTACATTTGAATTATAAAAATATATAGGACATACTCTCCTGCAGGATCAGGAGGTCGAAATCAACAGCCTGGCCAAAAATAGAAACAAATCCCTGAAAATTTTGAATTGTCTGCCATAAAAGGTGGGTTGAACTGCAAAAAGTAGGGATCAACTCAGACATTTGTATCTCCAAAAATATGATAGTTGTGTGAGAAATGAAAGAGGTTATTGTATATGATCCTGTCTTGAGAAGAAAACTCGTTCGATTTTTCCAAATTCATCTCGATCTCTCCAAAACAACCACCCCAAAAAAATGACAAGATGAGGAAAACTGGAAACCTGAAAAATGGTTCTCAGACATGGATTTCATTATCCCAATCCCTGATACCTGTGAAAAAACAGAGATAGGTTATTTTTAGTAATCCCGTTTCAGAGAAAAACCTTTATCTATTTTTCAAAATTCCTTTTGGTTTTCCCATAATCACTCTCGGAAAACAGGTGGTCAAAACTAGAAAAAATATTTTTATTTTTATTTTGCGGAAGGTGTTTTTGGAGGAGGGAAAGTGGTTTTAGAACCCCCCTAGGTTGGTAAGTGGTATTAGAGGGTGTGGGTGGTTCGATTTCACATGGTGGTGACAAGTGTCCAGGGGAAAACTACTTTCGAGGATCCCCCCCGTTAAAGTTAGGAAGGTCGGGGGGGTCCGAAAAACATTACGGTCGTAGATTTTAATTTTTAGGGATATGTGGATAAGGTGCACGTTTTTTCTTTTTGTTTTATATTTTTATTCATTTTGATTACTATGTTTTTTGTTTTATTTGTTATTATTATTATTTATGTTTAAGTGTTTTGTTTTTCTGTTTTATAATATTTCACTTTTTATTTTATTTATAATGTTTTAATCTTTTTTATTTTAGTTTTATGTATTTTTATTATGTTTTATATTTTTAAATTGTTTTTTGTTTTTTGTAATTATAATTTGTTTTAATTTTTAAGTTTTCTTTTATTTGTATTAAATTTTTATTTTTTTAATTTGTATGTTCTAGTATTTTTTTATATAGTTTTTATTTATTCTATATAATTTTATTTGTTTTATTGTTTTATTTAAATTTTAATTAATGTTTGATTAATATATTATTACACTAACCTCATTTTTAACCTAAACACACTAACCTACTTACCAATTATTAATTAGTTTTTAATTAATTATTAATTTATTTATTATTAACAACCCTAATCTAGTTTTACTAATCTAACTACACTAATCTAATTAAATTAACTTTATGGTGCTAATTAGTATTAAAAAATGCCACTAACCATTTATTATTAACCTAATGTTTTTTATCCTAAGTTTGTTCATTCATGTAGGGATGAAATTGGTGAAGGGGTGAAGAAACGAAGGGCGAGAGAATGAAGGGTGCAATAGGGTGATGAAGGATCAGGCGAAATGGATGGAGGGAGGAGTGAAATCAACCGAGTCTAGCAAGCCAAATGTATTCATCACGAGAGAAATTCCAAATAGATAGTTGGAGGATCAAATCACCTATGATTATAGGACCCCAAAATAGGCTCCAATGGGGATGATATCTCCCGAGGAGGTGTCAAGAACCACAGAGCTTTGAATAGGCAGACCAATGCCTTATTCGTTGGGCTGATCCCAAAATGTTTTTCTACAACCTGTACCTGTTCTAATGTTTCAATTGAAACCAAATCTAACTGAAGACTGAAATTTGAAATTGAGATTAAAAAATTGTTGAAACAGATGCTCAAAGAGTTGAGCTTATTTGCACATTGCTACCTACTCTATACTGCTGAAAATCATGTTGAATCAAATAATACAAAAAATACGATGAATCCAGTCAAGTAGTTTTTGAAACAAGTGGATTGTTTGACTACTTGTCAACACAATCAAAATGACAACTTTACCTTTTCACCACAAAGTCAAAACTGCAAAGTGTAATGGCCACTGCTGAAAACATGATTGATCTTTTATGCTGAAAAAATATATGATGTAGTCTGCTATGGGATCAAGAAAGACACGACCTATTTATTGACTTTCAACAAATTTATGGTCATAATTGGGTATGACACATAAGATTTTTACATCATTATATATTTCTTGAGATGGCTACAAATTTTCTGCTAAACTTTGAAATGAAACTCCCGTTGAAACTGACCAGGAAAGAGACATCCTAATCATGTCTATATCATAAATGTGTTTAAGCTCATAACTTGCAAATGAACCATGACTTTTAAAACAAAAGTCATCCAACACATCGGATATTGGATCTTTCATGGATTGAGATGACTATTTTTTTGGTTCCAATACAAATTAGTGATCTTCTCTGTGTTTATCCTCCATGACATGATTAAATATTTTCTTCAAAAACTGATATGAATTAAGGTTAATGGTATAGAGTTATAATGCATAAATTCTTCTTCATTTTGATGATCTATGTAACTTAGGGGATGCAATTTTTGGTCTAGAAAAACCTACATATCATCAATGACATATTCAACGGAGTGATGAGAACATTATTCATCTTTAGTATCAACAACTTGTTTATAATTTTCTCTCAGAATTTGAAATGAAGAGAAACATAAAGGCAAACATCTTTCACTTACTCTGAGATTTGTTGCATTTTCCTCATTGGTATCATGATTGTTGTGCAAAGGATGATTGTCATATTTGATTTGTAATTGAGCTTCCTCCTCCCAACAACATGTCGTTGATTGATTTAAAGATTCAACCTTGGTGTCATCATCATCATATTTATCATACTTGGGTAGATCATCCATGAAAGAAATGTCATAAAAAATGCACATCATATCAACTGGTTGTTCCTCTGCAAGTTGAGTTTGAGTCTCATCTTTGACCAGATTGTGAATTGAATACATGAAATAATCATTTTCGAATGCGTAATACCAAGGGTGAGCTGCAAAGTATTTTTGAACAATGACTTTTTCTTTCTTTGTAATCAATGGAACATGATGTCTTTGAACATCAAGTTTTTCTCTTATGCTAATCCTGTACAACATTTATTCCATGGTGCTTGCCATAATGTCTAGATTCACCTATGAGGATTATAGATGCTCCTTTTTTAATGTACCTCAAAAACTGTCACAAAAAAAAATAAAATTGTTTGTACATTTATCCATGAAAAGTTTCGAGATTTCAAGCAAGTAAGCTTTCTGTTATAAGGCTTGAGTCTGAAGGTTTGTTAGAATCCTTACTGTCGTCGACTGTCCTTACCATTCAACTTAAAGTTTCCTAATCGACGATATAAAAAGTGTTTACTCATCACTTCAATGTTTATCTAAGATCTTGTAATTTATAATTACTTTTCTATCTGTTTGTACCTATAACACTACCACAGTATTAACAATACAAGCAACTTTGGGATTTTATGGCCAAATCCCTACATACAAATATTACCATATGTTTGCAATACAAACGACTTGTAATATGGTCTATTACTTCCATACGTCTATCCGGGATGAAGACTCTCCAACATTCTTTTACTGGTCCTTTCATTACACTATTAGAGTTGTTCCCATTACAATAATTCCTTCTAGGTTCCTACAATTTGTGAAAAACAGGCAGAGGTCAATTGGGTTTCGACAATTATAAAAGACGAACAAAAAATGAAACAAAGGGGCCATGCTGTTTGCCAAAGATGCGAAAAAAAACAAAGAAGACTGTGGACCCAGTACTTCGGGGTTTCGGGGTTCAGGATCCCACGATTTCAAAAGCCAAATCTCAATGCACAAGAACTCCCGAATCACGAAAAGAGAGTGGAACCAACACATCGTAGTTTCAGGGTTCGGGATTTTGCGTTTCGAAGTGCCAAACACTAACACACCACAACTTCCAAAAAGTGAAAAAGGAAAGTGGGACCCACACATGGGGGTTTCAGGGTTCACGACTTCATGATTTCAAATGCCCCAAACATCAACATACCATAATTTCTGAAAAGAGAAAAAGGGAGAGTGGGTCGCGTAATTTGGGGTTTCGGGGTTCAGAACTTCACAAGTTCAAGTGCCCAAACATCAACAGATACAAACCTCCAAAATGTGAAAAAGGGAAGGTGGGATCCAAACTTCGGGGTTTCAGGGTTCGGAACTTTGCGACTTCCAGTGCCCAAACATCAACATAATCAAACTTCCAAAATGAGAAAAAGGGAAGATGGGACCCGCATTTCGGGATTTCGGGGTTCGAAAGTTCGGGAGTTCTTGTGTCCAAAAATCAACATAACAACTTCCGAAATGTGAAAAAGGGAAGGTGGGACTAGCACTTTGGGGTTTCGCAAATTTCTAAATTCATCATAGACTTTAACTGTGGAAAGGGTAGACCGTTTTTAAACAAAACAAAGAAAGCATAAAATCTTCTTATAGGCGTCAATTCTCATGATTGTTTTAGAATCTGTTAAACAAGAGGGGTTTTTCTAGATTTCTTTAACTTTCCAAATTTTTTCATTCTATACACATCTAATATTTTATTGCACGTTGTTGGTGCATACGAAAAAAAAAAATCACACAAGTAAGAAAAGTCATATATCATATCAACCTTTCTAATGTAGATAGGTTATTTCTAGTTGGCGTTTGTCCAATACGTGTAATATATGATTGCCCAGGTGATCCATAAGGTTCTTTCTGTTTCATCTTTTCCTTCAATTCTTAAATTTAATAGACAAGAAGTCTCTTTGAGGGGCATGGTTGTTTGGAATTTTTAATTCTAGTGATGCATCTACATGTTTCCTTTCAGCAAAATTTTACTCAACCCTGATTGCTCAAATTTAGATTTGTTTACCACTCCAGTCATAGGAATAAACCTATATCTATACAGTTTGGTCTTCCTCAAACATATAGAGTATCCTAGCATTTTGACTTCAGATTAAACCTATCTTATAGGTGGATCTGCTCTCTTAAACTCAAATAAAATTTTCCTAGTAATCCAGATTTCGGGAGGGACCACTCCAGAATTTAGACTATGATTGTAAATTTAATACCACGATATATGTCATCCATTGAAAGAATTATTTCAAATCTAGAACAATTAGATGCATAATATCAGTTATACACAAAACATCTGAGAATAGAGAGGGAAAGGTTTACATTAACACAATTAGATATAATCACTAAATAGGTACATGACATCAATCAAACATAACCATTCAAAATAGAGAGGGGTAGATCAACATATATGAATCCAATCCGTGGGAAGACAAAGGGAACAACCACATTCCTCCTAACCATAGAACAGGGTAGCCAAATCACTTGCCCAAATTCACCCCCTATCCTGACCATGAATCCATGAGGGTGAACTTGGAGACTCCACAACGATATTCCAAATTTTTTCAGCAGTTATCCCCTTGCCTCACACTTGCTCAGTAGCGCTCATAATAGCAAGAGGACTCACAATCCTTTCCCAGCATACTTGGTAACATCCTGCCTCCTCGCATATGCTATTTATCAATTTTTTCCCAGGTCTTTTTCCCTCCTTTGGGGATTTTCGCAACTTTCTTAATCCCTAATTTTCAGGGGCTGCCAGTGGCCAAATCTCTGATTTGCCACTTGTAATAATCAGCCCAGAGGAAGTTCCAACATGTTCCCCACTCATGGAGTCATGCTGAGCTAATTTTTAACATGGATATTCCATTTGTCCTCCTGCATTTAATATATAAATGTTCTGTTTTTATACAAGTGTCATAGTCAACTAGTTAGTTGAGTTAGATCAGATCTCTGCCCAATAGTCAGAATAATTAATTACAATTATTAAATTCAAAATTCAGAATTGCCATAAATGGAAAAAATTTTCCAGATTCAAATTTGCCAAAAATGAAAATAAATTTCCAGCACATTTAAAAAATAAAAATATTTTATTTTTGGGGGATGTCACACTTTTCTTTGTTCTTTCTGTCTTCTGCCTCCAACTTTGACCTTTTGATCAACAAATGGGATTCCACACTTATTTCACTATCTTGTATTCCTTTGATTGTTGTGGTGTTTCTTCCCTCAACTGAAATGCCATCTCTAGATCAAAGGCATCTGGGTAGTGTAAGAGAGATAAACCATGAGGTGGTCTTAGATCAACAGGCACATAATTGTAAACTTGATTGAATCTAGCTGAAAATTGTTGCACTGTTTCCCCTGGTTGTCTTTTCAAGTGATTATATTCTTCCAAAATGAGGAAGGGATTCCTCTTGATTACCCATTGATCCAAAAAAACTTTCACAAACTAATTGATATCACTGATGCTTGTAGCTGTCAGATATTTATACCATTTCTTAGCTCTACTTTGGAAAGATAAAAAAAAAATCCTAATACTAACATCACTTTTTTCCACCTCAAAAAGGTCAAGTTAATTTTCAAAACCTTAAAACTGTTTTTCAATAGTGATGTACCCATATTCTCTATCAAATCTTGGAAGATATTTGAAGTAATTGGCAGGGAAATCATGGAGTATGGGAGGAAAGACAAGAGGCTTATATATATATCAGATGTTTATAGGTGTAGGAGTATGTACAGGGATTGTAACACTAGGCTTCACCTCTTGAGGCTCATCATGTTGAACATGTTCTTCATAAATTTTGGCAGCATGATCTGGATCAACATCATGAGAAGGGAAGAAATAATTAAAAATAAAACCTATCATATCTTAGAAAAACTTCCACCTTGCATACCTAATCTTTTGAGATGTTATGGTCATGTTTCAGGTTCCTCCTCTAGTGGAGTCTTTGAATTCAAACTGATCTGGAGTTTATTTGAGTCTCCAGGCGGATGATTCATCCTTCTTGTGTATGATCATTGTCCACCATCAATAATCATATCTAGAACTTGATACGCTTTCTAAGGAACAACCCCTAGTATGGTTTCCACTATGTTAACACTCTGTAATTTGCCCAAGTTTGTGGAGACAATCATGAAGGTAACATCAAACCACATGGAGTCATGGATATTTCCCTCCAAGACTCAGAGCAAGCTCTCTTTGTCTGATATAGATTTGTTTATAATATATTTTAGGCTAGTTATTATTGTATAGAGGTTTGGTTTATAAAATTGATTTAATGGAATAGTAAGGGAGGGCCATTGGGCAATGGAGTCAAAGAGGTATGATCCAATCAAGAAAGTTTCTACATGAAAAAATCACAGGTAAGGATAGGAAGCTTGTTGGATTCTTTGAAATTGTTGAATGATATGAAACAAAAGGTGAGGAAAGAGGATTGTATCAGAGCAATTAAGAATTCTGAAACTAATCATCTAGTATAAAACACATAAATTATCTAAAGCCAAAAACATAGTGTATTTAAAAAATAATTATGATCGTAATATTATATTGAATAATTCATAAAGAAACCAATATGTGATAGGGAAAACATATTACAAAAGAGACACTTCACCAAAAATAAATGCCACAGGAATCTTGAGAGGCTTGACTTGTATTATTGAAATTTGATTAAAAGAGGCTCTGTGAGTTGCTCTACAATGTTGTTTTTTCTAACAGGTCATAAGTAATAAACCCTTTTACATTTGAATTATAACATTATATAGTAAAAACTCTCCCCCAGGATCAGGAAGTCAAATCAACAACCTCGCAAAAAATAGAGACAAATCCCTGAAAATTTTGAATTGTCTGCCATGAATGGTGGGCCGAACTGCTGAAAATACGGGTCAACTCAAACATTCATATCTCCAAAAATATGATAGCTGTGAGAAAAACGAAAAGGATTATTGTATATGATACTATATTGAGAAAACACCTCTTTTGTTTTTTCCAAATTCATCTCCATCTCTCCGAAACAACCACCGCAAAAACATGAGAAGATCAGGAAAACTAGAAACCTGAAAAATGGTGCTCAAAGATGTCTTTGATTCTCCCAATCCCTGATACCTATGCAGAAACTGAGAAAGATTATTGTTCCTCAACTCGTCACCGAGAAAAACTTATCTCGGTTTTTCAAAATTCTTTTTGGTTTTCCCATAATCACTCTCGGAAAACAAGTGGTCAAAAATGGTGAAAGCATTTTTATTTTATTTTGGGGAAGGCGGTTTTGGAGGAGGGAAAGTGGTTTCTAGGGCCCCCTAGGGTGGTAAGTGGTATTAGGGAGGGGTGTTCGAGTTCACATGGTGATGACAAGTGTTCAGGAGAAAAATACTTTAAATTTAAAGTTCGGAAGGTCGGAGGGGGGGGGTCCATAAAACATTACGGATGTAGATTTTAATTTTTAGGGATATGTGCATAAGGTGCACATTTATTGTTTTTGTTTTATACTTTTATTTGTTTTGTTTTATTTGTTATTATTATTTATTTCACTTTTTATTTTATTTATAATGTTTTAATCTTTTTTGTTTTTTTTTTCTGTATTTTTAGTATGTTATATATTTTTAAATTGTTTTTTGTTTTTTGTTATTATTATTTGTTTTAATTTTTAAGTTTTGTTTTATTTGTATTATTTTAATTTTTTTTTTAATTTATATGTTTTATTATTCTTTTATATAATTTTTATTTTTTATTTTATTTTATTTATTTTTTAATTAAAAGGCGAGTCCTGTTATAATATAGCTTCAAAAAGGAATACATATGACATGCAGGTGCCAGTTGTCCTGCCTATGCAGGAAACCAAGACAGTTGGCCTGCCCACAGTAGCATGCAAAATCAAAGAGTTCGTTGCGCCACCCTGCCTGAAGGAAACTAAGGTGCATGTTCATTATCAACAATAGTTTAGTAAGGTCTATGCTAACGCTAACCATGCTAACAACTGAAGAGCTACAGCTCTGGTAAACAGCAAAAGAAATAGAGTTGGAATTCATGTGAAACAGAATAACCTATTCCCTGTAGTCCTCACAGTCGTCCTTCGCCTTTCCGTTGTTGGCTGGAATGACATAGGGCTGAGCACATGTTGGACATTTTCACTGAGGTGTGGCACTGGAGTAGGCTGCATAAAGCATGTCCAAGCGTTGGCTAACGCGGACGGCTCTAAAAATTTGATCATCCACCAGGCTTCGGACCTCAAATATCAGATTTAGGTGCTCCGGGTGAAGGAGTGGTGTCGAGGGCGGTGACTTTGGCTTGGCATCTGTTTCCCGACGACCCTGCTTCTTCCTTTGTGGCTGCGAGTTGGTGGTGATTTCCGGCAGGTCCTCCTCTACCAGGCAAGTGGTGAGCTCTTCATTAGGAGCGTCGTTGGGACCTGAAGTCTCTCTCGAGTGAGGCGGTGCCGCTGCTTCTCCAATACGCATCGGGGGGTTCCAATTATCTGGAATGATAAACATTCTACTCTCAAAAAAGTCCGGTGGGAGCTCCATGTTCAAGACCTCTTTGATGAAGGTTCTGGGGGGCGAGCTCATTACTATGGCCGCCCGACGTCGCCTTTTCATGGCTAGGTGCAGAGCCCACTCGAATCTCTTATGTTGCTTCCTCCTGGAGTCAGTCGCATACCAACCGGCTCCCCTGCAAGGCCTCCCCCTCGTTCGCGGCATAGCAAGAGTGGGGATCAATGCCAGGATTTCACCTGCACTGCTGTTCCCGCTCTTCTCAGAAATCTTTGAATGCACTCTAAGAGTTTCGGTAAGGCAGGTAATGGCATAAACTATGGCTGCAACCATTAAAGTCGAGAGCTTAACGCTCTGGCTGGCCGGCCTATGCTTGCTTGTGAGAGGCCCCATCGATAAACGGAGGCCAACGGAGGTGAGAAAATTCATAAATAAATTATAGTGTGAGGTGAGAGCCATCATAAATGGCCTCTCCCTGCGCGCCTCCACGTGCCTCTTCCTTTCTACGTGGCACCCCATCCGGGGGAATTTTTATTTTTTATTTGGTTTATATTGTTTTCTTTAAATTTTAATTAATGATTGATTAATATATTATTACACTAACCTCATTTTTAACCTAATCACACTAACCTACTTACTAATTATTAATTAATTATTAATTAGTTAGTAATTAATTTATTATTAACAACCCTAATCTAGTTTTACTAATCTAACTACACAAATCTAATTAAATTAACTTTATTATGCTAATTAGTATTAACAAATGCCACTAACCATTTATTATTAACCTAATGTTTTTTATCCTAAGTTTGTTTACTCATGTAGGGACAAAATTTGTGGAGGGGTGAAGAAATGAAGGACGAGAGAATAAAGGGTGCAGTAGGGTGATGAAGGACCGGGCGAAATGGATGGAGGAAGGAGTGAAATAAACTGAGTCCAGCAAGACAAATGTCTTCATCATGAGAGAAATTCCAAATAGATAGTTGAAAGATCAAATCACCTATGATTATAGGACCCCAACATAGGCTCCAATGGGGGATGGCATCTCCCTAGGAGGTGTCAAGAACCATAGATCTTTGAATAGGCAGACCAGTGCATTATTCGTTGGGATGATCCCAAAATTTTATTCTACAACCCGTACTTGTTCTGATCTTTCAACTGAAACCAAATCAAACCGAAGACTCGAATTTGAAATTGAGATTGAAAAATTGTTGAAAAGCATGCTCAAAGAGATGAGCTTATTTGCACACTGCTACCTACTCTATACTACTGAATATAATGATGAATCAAATAATACAAAAATGCAAATGAAGCCAGTCAAGTAGCTGCTGAAAGAAGTGGATTTCTTGATTGATTTTCAGAACAATCAAAATGACAACTTGACCTTTTGTCCACAGAGTCAAAACTACAAAGTGAAATGGTCATTGCTGAAAACATGATTGATCTTTTATGCTGAAAAAATATTCCATGTAGTCTGCTATGGGATCAGGAATGACACAACCTATTTCTTGACTTTCAACAAATTTATGGTCACAATTGTGCATTACACAGAAGCTTGTTACATCATGATACATTTCTTGAGATGGATGCAAATTTTCTGCTGAACTTTCAAATGAAACTCCTGCTGAAACAAACCATGAAAGAGACTGACTAATAATGTCTATATCATAACTTCTTTTAAGCTCATAACTGGCAAATGAACCATGACTTTGACAACACAAGTCATCCAACACATCAGCTATTGGATCTTTCATGTACTGAAATGACTATTTTGCTGGTTCCAATACAAATTCCTGATCTTTTATGTGTTTATCCTCCATGACATGATTACAAATTTTCTTCAAAAACTAAAATGAATTGAAGGTTAATGGTATAGAGCTATAATGCATTAATTCATCTTTTGTTTAAAGATCAATGTAACTTAGGGGCTGCAACTTTGGGTCTAGAACAACCTCCACATCATCAATGACATCTTCAACTTAGTTATTAGAACATTCTTCATCTTTAATATCGACAACTTGTTTATAATTTTCTCTTAGAATTTGAAATGAAGAGAAACATAAAGGAATAGATCTTTAACTTACTCCGAGATTTGTTGCATTTTCCTCATTGTTTTCATGATTGTTGTGCAAAGTCTTATTGTCATATTTGATCTCTAACTGAGCTTCCTTCTCCCAACAACATGTTGTTGATTGATTTGAAGAGTCAACCTTTGTGTCATCATCATCATATTTATCATACTTGGGTAGATCATCCATGAAAGAAATGTAATCAAACATGCACATCATATCAAATGGTTTTTCCTCTGCAAGTTGAGTTTGAGTCTCATATTTGACCATATTGTGAATTGAATACATGAAATAATCATTTTCCAATCCATGATACCAAGGGCGAGGTGCAAACTATTTGGGAATAGTGACCCTTTCTTTCTCTATAATCAATGGACCATGATGCCTTTGAACATCATGTTTTTCTCTTATGCTAATCCTGTGCAACATTTCTTCCATGGTGCTTGCCACAATATCTAAATTCACCTCTAAGGATGTTAGATGCTTCTTTTCTTTGTTCTTTCTATCTTATGCCTCCAACTTTGACCTTTTGATCAACAAATGGGCTTCCACAGTTAATGCACTATCTTGAATTTCTTTGAGTGTTGTGGTGTTTCTTTCCCTCAACTGAAATGCCATCTCTATATAAAATGAATTTGGGTAGTGTAAGAGAGATAAACCAGGAGGTGGTCTTATATCAAGAGGCATGTAATTGTAAACTTGATTGAATCTGGATAAATATTGTTGCAATGTTTCTCTTGGCTGTCTTTTCAAGTGATTGTATTCTTCCAAAATGAGGAATGGATACCTCTTGATCACCCATTGATCCAAGAAAAATTTCACAAACTCATTGAGATCACTGATTCTTGAAGTTGGAAGATCTTTATACCATTTCTTAGCTCTACTTTGCAAATATAAAGTAAAAAGCCTAATACTAACATCACTTTTTTCCACCTCAAAAAGATGAAGATAGTTTTCAAAACCTTGAATGTGTTTTTCAGCAGTGATGTACCCATATTCTTTGTCAAATCTAGGAAGATATTTGAAGTACTTGGCAGGGAAATCATGGAGTATGGGAGGCAAGCCAAGAGGCTTGTATATATCTCAAATTTTTACAGGTGTATGAGTATGTACATGGATTGTAACACTAGGCGTAGCTTCTGGAGGCTCATCAGGTTGAACATGCTCTTCATAAATTTTGGTAGTATGATCTAGATCAGGATCATGAGAAGGGAAGAAATAATTAAAAATAAAACCTATCATATCTTAGATAAACTTCCATCTTGAATACCTAATCTTTTGAGATGGTCTAGTCATGTTTTAGGTTCCTCCTACAGTGGATTCTTTGAATTGGAACTGATTTGGGGTTGATTGGAGTCGTCAGGTGGACGATTCAAGTTTCTTGTGTTTGATCATTGTCGATCATCAGTAATCAGATATGGAACTTGATATGATTTCTGAGGAACAGTCCCCAGTATGGTCGCCACTATGTTATCACTTTGTAATTTCCCCAAGGCTATGGAGGCAATCACTAAGGTAACATAAAACCACTTGTAGTCCTGGATCTATCCCTCCAAGACTCAGAGAGGTCTCTCTCTGTCTGATCTAGCTTTGTTTATAATATATTTTAGGCTAGTTATTAATGTATATAGGCTTGGTTTATAAAATTGGTTGGTTGGAACAGGAAGAGAGGGCCATGGTGCAATGGAGTCAAAGAGGCCTGATCCAATCAAGACAATTTCTATAGGAAAATCTCACAGGGCAGGATAGGAACCTTGTTGGATTCTTTGAAATTGTTGAATGATATGAAAGAAAAGGTTAGTAACAAGGATTTTATCAGATAAATTAAGAATTTTGAAACTAACCATTGAGTAGAAAACAAAAAAGTTATCCAAAGGCATAAACAAAGTGTATTTTAACACAAATTATGATCATAATATTCTATTGAATAACTCACAAAGAAACCAATATGTGACAGGGAAAACATATTATAGAAGAGACACATCACCAAAATGATATTCCATAGGAATCTTGAGAAGCTTGATTTGTATTACTGAAATTTAATTAAAAGAGGCTCTGTGAGTTGCTCTACAATATTTCTTTTTTCTAACAGGTCCTAACTAATCAACATTTTTACATTTGAATTATAAAAATATATAGTACATACTCTCTCCTAGGATCAAGAGGTTGAAATCAACAACCTGGCCAAAAATAGAAACAAATCCCTGAAAATTTTGAACTGTCTGCCATGAAATGTGGGCCAAACTGCAGAAAATAGCGGTCAACTCAGACATTTGCATCTCCCAAAATATGATAGTTGTGTGAAAACTGAAACAGGTTATTGTATATGATCCTGTCTTGACAAGAAAACTCTTTCGGTTTTTCCAAATTCATCTCCATCTCTCCAAAACAAGCACCAAAAAAACATGACAAGATGAGGAAAACTGGAAACCTGAAAATGGTTCTCAGACATGGATTTCATTATCCCAATCCCTCATACCTGTGAAAAAATGGAGATAGATTATTTTTATTCATCCTGTTTTGGAGAAAAACCTCTATCTGTTTTTCAAAATTCCTTCTAGTTTTCCCATAATCACTCTTAGAAAACAGGTGATCAAAACTGGCGAAAATATTTTTTTATTTTTATTTTGGGGAAGGTGGTTTTGGAGGAGGGAAAGTGGTTTTCGGACCCCCCTGGGGTGGTAAGTGGTATTAGGAGGTGGGGGGGGGTCCGATTTCACATGGTGGTGACAAGTGTCCAGGGGAAGACTACTTTTGTGGACACGCCAGTTAAAGTTAGGATGTTTAGGGGGGTCCGGAAAACATTACACACGTAGATTTTAATTTTTAGGGATATGTGCATAAGGTGAACGTTTTTTCTTTTTGTTTTATATTTTTATTTGTTTTGATTACTATGTTTTTTGTTTTATTTGTTATTATTATTTATGTTTAAGTGTTTTGTTTTTCCATTTTATAATATTTCACTTTTTATTTTATTTATAATGTTTTAATCTTTTTTATTTTAGTTTTATGTATTTTTATTATGTTTTATATTTTTAAATTGTTTTTTGTTTTTTGTTATTACGCCGAAAGGCGTATACCTATTGACAATGGGCTTTAATAGGGGTTTAGTGCTTAATAACTTTTCTATGGACAAGATTAAATATGGCTGGAATATTCTTAGTAGTCATACAAAATAAATGGCTGTGATTTCAATCATTAACTTCCTAGCTATTATAAAGACATCCGTTTATGTGTTTACCTTTTTACATTTACCTAATCATATTTAAAAATTACTTTGATAGCTAATTGATTTCCACCTAAGTGATTAACATAAATTAAAATATTAACACCAGATAAATGAAGCTCAACCGTTTATTTGTTAATCAATAATAAAATTTAATATATTCTTTTAATGATTCTTTTCATCTTATTAGCCTTTCGGCGTTGATCAGCCACAATTATGTGGTTGTGTTAGTTATAATTTGTTATAATTTTTAAGTTTTGTTTTATTTGTATTAATTTTATTTTTTTTAATTTGTACGTTTAAGTATTTTTTTATATAATTTTTATTTTTTATATGTATTTTTATTTGTTTTATTGTTTTATATTGTTTTATTTTAATTTTAATTAATGTTTGAATAATATATTTTTACAGTAACCTCATTTTTAACCTAAACACACTAACCTACTTACTAATTATTAATTATTTTTTAATTAATTAGTAATTTATTTATTATTAACAACCCTAAACTAGTTTTACTAATCTAACTACACTAATCTAATTAAATTAACTTTATTGTGCTAATTAGTATTAAAAAATGCCACTAACCATTTATTATTAACCTAATGTTTTTTATCCTAAGTTTGTTCATTCATGTAGGTGACAAAATTGGTGGAGGGGTGAAGAAATGAAGGGCGAGAGAATGAAGGGTGCAACAGGGTGATGAAGGATTAGGCAAAATGGATGGAGGGAGGAGTGAAATCAACCGAGTCTAGCAAGCCAAATGTATTCATCACGAGAGAAATTCCAAATAGATAGTTGGAGGATCAAATCACCTATGATTATAGGACCCCAAAATAGGCTCCAATGGGGGATGACAGCTCCCTAGGAGGTGTCAAGAACCACATATCTATGAATAGGCAGACCAATGCCTTATTCGTTGGGTTGATCCCAAAAAATTATCCTGCAATCTATACTTGTTCTGATCTTTCAACTGAAACAAAATCAAACCGAAGACTGAAATTCGAAATTGAGATTGAAAAAATGTTGAAAAGGATGCTCAAAGAGATGAGCTTATTTTCACATTGCTACCAACTCTATACTACTGAAAATCATGTGGAATCAAATAATACAAAAAATCCAATGAATCTAGTCAAGTAGATGCTAAAATAAGTGGATTTCTTGACTACTTGTCAGCACAATCAAAATGATAACTTTACATTTTCTCCACAGAGTCAAAACTACAAAGTGTAATGGCCACTGCTGAAAACATGATTGATCTGTTATGCTGAAAAAATATTTGTATTCTACTATGGGATCAAGAAAGACATGAACTATTTCTTGACTTTCAACAAATTTATGGTCATAATTGGGTATGACACATAAGCTTTTTACATCATTATACAGTTCTTGAGATGGCTACAAATTTTCTACTGAACTTTGAAATGAAACTCTTGTTGAAACATACCAGGAAAGAGACAACCTAATCATGTCTATATCATAAATGTGTTTAACCTCATAAATTGCAAATGAACCATGACTTTGACAACAAAAGTCATCCAACACATCGTATATTGGATCTTGCATGGATTGAGATGACAATTTTTTTGGTTCCAATAAAAATTAGTGATCTTCTATGTCTTTATCCTCCATGACATGATTAAACTTTTTCTTCAAAAACTGAAATGAATTGAAGGTTAATTGTATAGAGTTATAATGCATTAATTCATCTTCAGTTTGAAGATCAATGTAACTTAGGGGATGCAATTTTGGGTCTAGAACAACCTCCATATCATCAATTACATATTTAATGGAGTGATGAGAACATTATTCATCTTTCCTATTGATAACTTGTTTATAATTTTCTCTCAGAATTTGAAATGAAGAGAAACATAAAGGCATAGATCTTTAACTTACTTTGAGATTTGTTGCCTTTTCCTCATTGCTGTCATGATTGTTTTGCAAAGGATGATTTTCATATTGGATTTGTAATTGAGCTTCCTCCTCCCAAAAACATGTCATTGATTGATTTAAAGATTCAACCTTGGTGTCATCATCATCATATTTATCATACTTGGGTAGATCATCCATGAAAGAAATGTCATAAAAAATGCACATCATATCTACTGGTTGTTCCTCTACAAGTTGAATTGAATACATGAAATAATCATTTTCGAATCCATGATACCAAGGGTGAGGTACAAAGTGTTTGGGAATAGTGACCCTTTCTTTCTCTGTAATCAATGGAACATGATGTCTTTGAACATAATTTTTTTCTCTTGCGCTAATCCTGTGCAACATTTCTTCCATGGTGCTTGCCCTAATGTATAGATTCACCTCTGAGGATGCCAGGTGCTCCTTTTCTTTGTTCTTTTTGTCTTATGCCTCCAACTTTGACCTTTTGATCAACAAATGGGATTCCACACTTATTTCACTATCTTGTATTCCTTTGAGTTTTGTGGTGTTTCTTCCATCAACTGAAATGCCATCTGTAGATCAAAGGCATCTGGGTAATGTAAGAGAGATAAACCAAGAGGTGGTCTTATATCAACAGGCACATAATTGTAAACTTGATTGAATATGGCTTAAAATGGTTGCACTGTTTCCCTTGGCTATCTTTTCAAGTGATTATATTCTTCCAAAATGAGGAAGGGATTCCTCTTGATTACCCATTGATCCAAAAAGACTTTCACAAACTAATTGATATCACTAATTCTTGCAACTATCAGATATTTATACGATTTTGTAACATCTCGCTTTGGCGCACTGAGAAAACTTATTCTTTGAGGGCACTTGCTCGCAAGTGATCCAGACTATTATGATATTAAAAAATTGGTCCTTGATTATGATGCATTATGATAGATGACATGATGTTTTACTACATTGACATAGACATGTGCTATTGACTCGGTTTTACTGAGTGTGTAGGGTTTTGGACCTTGAGGATGTAGAGGCATCGACGAAACCCTTGGACTTTGGATCGAGTCAGGGAGTGTGCTATTGGGGTTTGATTGTTTTACTATGATTTTTGTACATTTGATTAGATGATATGATGTGGACATGTTTGACATGACTGTTGATGATCTAGGATGACGATATCTTGTCGACCAAACTCACATATGGAGTAAAGGGGCCACACACGACTACCATAGAGGTTGAGGGAGAGGTGTGGACAACGGCCCTGCCACAACCTACTAGCACTCCCGTCGTGGCTCGAACTGTAGGTTAACGATTAGCTAGTTAGAGAGGACCCACGATGCTGTGAGGGCAGACTGCGGTAGTTGCTCATGATGATTCTAAGGGGCATGCAATAAGGTGGGGCACTTATTCCTTAGAAGCCCTTAGTCTCCCACAAGTTCACCTGGCGGAGTGTTGACTCGAGGGGTTATTGATGTCTACCAATCAGTCAAGAGGCAAGTGGCACCCTTGGAGCACGTGGTGCATCCTGAAGGGTACGTTGCGCAAAAGAAACAAAAGAGGCGAGTGGCACCCTTAGAGCACGTGGTGCATCGTAAAGGGCACGTCGCACAAAAGAAACACTAGAGGGGAGTGGCACCCTTGGAGCATGTAGTGCGTCCTGAAGGGCACGTCACATTGATGATGTTAAAGGAACGAACCTACATGGATATAAGACTAAAATATCATTAAGAAATTTTAAAAACAACTCCCCTAATTAAAATGTTGCCTAGTTCAGAATCTAAGTCCTAAGTCTAAAAATTTGATAGGGGTAAAATTTTGGGTAAAATGAAGAGAGTAGGAACTTAAATAAAATATGTGAAAAAAAAAGGAGGGGTAAAGAAGAATTTAATTATTTAACTTGTGAAAGTGTAAAAGATATTAAATTATTAATAAAAAGAAAAAGAGGTTAATTTGTGCAACTACCATTTTTGGCTCTAGTAAAAGGGGAAAGAAGGGAATAATAAAAAATTAGGAAACTAGGGAATGGAGGTGACATACAAAGGGAAAGAGGGAACTTATGGTAAGAAGAAAGAGGTCAACTTAGTAAAGAATCTGCATTCAAGAACCTTCCAATTTTGAATTGACTTAGCATTTTCATTTTAGGGAAAGTATTTAAAACCTGCGAGGGAAGCTAGGGAATGGAGGTGACATAAAAAGGGAAAGAGGGAACTTATGGTAAAAAGAAAGAGGTCAACTTAGTAAAGAATTTGCATTCAAGAACCTTCCAATTTTGAACTGACTTAGCATTTTCATTTTGGGGAAAGTATTTAAAACCTGTGAGGGAATCTAGGGACACCTAGGAGTAAATTTAGGAGTAACTCTAGGTGGGTGAGGGAAATGAGACTTTTATTAATTTAAAGAAAATAATTATTGGAGGAAAGTGGTGTATGGACGACACTTGTACGAAGGAGAATTATTAGAAGATTTTTATTAAAACTTAAATAAAATGAGATTTATGGAAAGTTTGGAAGTTCTAAAACTCTATAAAAGAGAGGAAGGAGGAGGAAGAAGGGGGATTGGTTGTTAGCGTAACATTACGCTGCCGGATTAGTGACTTGACTGATTACTTATGGGGAGTTGGGATTTCCCATCTTAGAGAGGAGTGGTAGCTTGACCTTGCGAGGCAATCTGGGAGCTAGACGGACCATTTGGGTAGTGTGTGGACCCTTTGCGGCTCGGGGGGCTAAGGGGGAAGCAGAGTACCCCTAGCGTTGGCTGGGAGGTACCGGTGTAGTCTCGACGGTTGGCGAGCGGGAGCGGCAAGGAGCACGCAGACGTCATTCGGGGTAGGTGATAAGGCAACAGTATGTTTTCTTTTATTGTAGAATAGAATGCATTAGTATTATGATTTACATCTGCAGGAGTATTGTGTAGGTAAACTGAATGTTAGTTTATTTCCTTTAGTACGGCCTTGGCGTTGGGTCATCCCGTTTCCTTGTAGTAATTTTCTGCGCCTAGACTGTTATTACCCCTATGACCTTTGGATGAGTTATTCTTATGGTCCTGGCATCCTCTTACTACTGTCAGTTTTTGTTTATATTGGAATTCTCAGTTGTAAGAGGTAATTACCTTCGATCTACGTTGGTTTGTTGGTTGACTTGCCTTATAACCTTTGTGATTCATTAAAGTACGATGTGCATGATTTCTTCACTGATTGTTTTGGGCGATAGCTATAAGTTTTGGGTGATAGTTGTACCTCCTTAAATGAAGAATCCTCCTTGGGGCGTTTTAGAAATCGGGTTGCCCATTGGGGTGCCGAGCATGGGATGATTTTTAACCTGCTTTCTCAACCCTTGCGTTGAGACTCTCACGCTCAGCCATCGCCCAGATTTTCCCTTTGTTCCCTTTTTCTGGACTTGGAGTGCAACAGGAATTCCAGGCGAAGGAATTTCCATTCGTCCCATCTCTTAAACACCATGATTGTTGTGTGGCATCAGGTATTGATGCAAAAGGCCCAACTCAGTTTCTAGAATTAGAATTTCGGATGCGGTTGTTTCCACCCTCTTATTTGCCTATATAAATGCCTGAGAAATGTGAACTCAAGGCGAGGATAACCCTCTCGGTGTTATTTTTCTAAACGAACACAATGGGTGGGTCATTCCACACCACCAGCATTTGTAATTTATGATTCCTTTTGTTGATTGATAGATTGCAGACGACCCTCTAGTGTCATGTTGTGTTAACGAGTGTGTAAGCCTTTACCCTATCAGACCTGTAGATATCGAGGCTTGGTTCTTCATTTTATGGACAACAAAATTTACCTTTAAACCAGTTAATGAACACCAGAATTTGAGACTAGATCAATTAAAGATTTATCACATAGTTGAAGAGACCATCACGACCCATCTTTTGATCAGTGGCACCATCTTGATAATTTGAGGCCCTTTTATTGGTTTTATGCTGGCTGTAGGTTCGGGGCTATTTCCCTTCGTGGGAAGTTGGTCCATGACTTGTTCCATTTTTTTTTAATCAAATTTCTTCAGACCTGAACCTTCCAGAATCTGTGGCTAGGCGTTGATTTGATTTTCTGCACTTGAACTCTTGCAGCGTGTCCTCAACATTTCCCTCAAGAACTCCCCATAATAGCCCTTTTGCTAAATTGGAAGGAAGCATGCAGGGCTGGTATGCCCATGCTTTCTGCCTTGATTGTGGACTGTGTGCTTAAATGCCACGAAGTGCATGTTTACTGACAACACCTCCCAACCTAGAAAAGACTTTTATCAATATTCTTATATAATACTACAACTAGATTGTCAATTTCAAATGCAATAACATTATTCTTTGATTGTAATTTATTAAAATACAATTACTTTTTATGTATTACCAAGCACTGTTTTCAAGATTTAGTGGCCAAATGTTTTATCTTAATTATCAATGGACAACGAATATTTTTTAATATTATTTATTTATGGTGAAGCAAAACTTTTATCGCTTGCCTCAAACATCAAATAGTTATTAATACCTAAGAATAGGCCGATAAGATATCCACTGTCTTGTATGTTTTTCACCCTTTTTCTCTATAAATTTTAATTGGATAGATCTTAATATCGTTATTCCACCATTATCTTTCATTTTAACTTTTAATTTATTCTAGCATGTTATATGGGGCATCGAATTTTCACATGACCTATCATAGTGTAGGGTTTCATTATTATTGGATGAAGGGTATGAACATTGTAGAACCTTTTAGATATCTTTGCATGATTATGAAATGGTTCAAGTTTAAAAAAAAATGATTATTATAATTAGATTGATGAAGTGTTTCCTTTATTAATAATAATAATAATAATAACAATTATTAATATCCTTGTTACTATTATCTTTACTTGTGGGATGAGGAATTTGTGTGTAAAGGTTGTTAAGATATACACAGTTTAATTCCTAGGACATTGTTGTATATATTCTCATGATTATTAGTTAGTGATTTGAATTAGAATTTTTATAACAACAATAACTTTTTTTAAGTTAAATTGATTTAGATGGAACTATGATGACTCTTGTAAAATTAAAATTCACAAAGGAAATTGTTTCAAGGTGGATTTAGATTGTACCTTATGATATTATGCACTTTAGACATGCATTGCAGGGCTCGTAATGGAGATTGGAATAAGATGTGTTAATTACCTTACTTGCTTTATTAATCGTCGTTGTCTCGTAATTTGAATTAAAAGTACACCTCCCATGAAATACTATAACAGTAGCAAGTAAATTAAAGAGTTAATAATGATTCACTACCGTAATTTGCCTGATTGTAGATAACCATGTTGATTGCAATCTTTATGGGTATGCTATTGTCTTAGCGTAGTAGGCTTGGTCTGCTTGTGTCGGGCGGGATGTAGACACCTCCTTGCTCCTCATAACAGTCGCCAGCCCTGAGACCTTAAATGGTTAAAATCAAAGGGAACCTAGGCTTGAGCATTGCTTATGTGTCTTGGAGGTCCTAGCCATTGCAGGGTAGGATGGATAGGTAGTCAGTCTTATTATTTGTCGGTTGGTTGTTGTTCATTGCTGGCAGATGTTGATGTGCGTCTTAGACCTTTATGTTTATATAGTAGTTGCATGCATCATGATTCGTCGTCATGTGGTGGCACAGAGTATAATGTCTTGTTACCCTAGTACACATGCACACACAAAAAAAAAATTGCACTTATTATAAGAGGTTTTTCTTCATAACGAGGAGGATCATTACATATGGTATCAGAGTCGGTTCAACCCGCGACCTGGAATCGCTACGACTTTCATTGACATGATTGGATTATACTGTTTCTAATCGAGTTGATTGTGTGTGTACAGGTAATCATGGTTAGAGGACGTCGCGGAGGTAGACGACGGGTTGCTAGGGGAGGAGGTAGGATGCCTCCAGTAGCATCCAAACCTGAGGGGTCTAACCCCTAGGGAGATGAGCAGGTTCTCGGACAGGAGAAAATAGCAGTTGGCGATGTTGTCGGGATGATGAGATATTTTCAGCGCATGTCCAAGGCACTAATCATTCGTTTCGACAGAGATGAGGCCAGAGCGTCGACGCTCGCTGAGGTTCCGCTGCACGCACCGGTCGTTACTCATAGCATTCACCGTGAACTCAATAAGGTCAAATTTCTCGAGTTCTTTTGTGCCCCGGACGACACCGCCGCCAAGGCATGGTTGGAGAACATGGCGATTTTCTTCGCACTTCGTGATTATACCTCCAACATGAAGGTCCGCATGGCGGTCTTTCAACTAAAGGGGAGCGCTCTCCTATGGTGGAAGATGCTCCTACCACAGCTGAACATGACTGTCAAATACGTGTCATGTGAACTATTCAAGGAACGGTTCCGAGAGAGGTACCTTTCAGAGGAATTCATTGAGTGTCAGCTCAATGAGTTCAATGCCTTATGACAGGGAGCTCGTACGGTGCCCAAGTATGAGGCATGTTTTATGGATCTTCTCTGGTATGCTCCACACCTTAACACTGAGAAACTTAAGGTCAACAGGTTCGTATTCGGCCTTAACGACAGCCTCTGTGCAAAGGTTAGGATTTTGATTCATCAAACCTTGCATGATGTCGTCTAGAAGGCCCTCATAGCCGAGGAAGATCTTATTAGTGGAGGTCAGACCAGGACTCCAGTGATACCAGTAGGGAAGGGTTCATCTGGAACACTGCAGCACCAGACACCAGCGAGACATACACCAGGATATCATGTCTTCTAGAGGGGATCCACTTTCTCTACACCCCAGTGACCACTTCCTCAGCAGCAGACACCTTATCGGGGACCACAGCATCAGTAGTAGCTTCGCCGACAACAACAACAGTTTAGGCCTATTCAGTAGAACAGACTAGGGTTCCAGCCTAGTGGGCCGTCGACTTCTACTTTGGGTAGAAGGACTACTGGGCTGAAGAAGGGGTGTTGGATGTGTGGGGAGCCACACTACCAGTGCGACTATCCTGTGGAGAGAAATAGAGCATCCAGATTAGTCGTACCCACTACCATGGTAGATATGGGAAAGGCCCATCGGATTCATGCAGTGATGAATAACCGCCAGGCAGAGCATCAGTCGACTGTGCTCGAGACGACACATATTGTCACTGACCAGACCCTTAGTATTTTGATAGATCCCGGTGCTACCGAGAGTTTCATTTCTGGTGCAATGCTAAAAATGATTAAGGTAAAGACAGTCGAACATGATGAGTTTAGATTCATAGAGATGACTTCGAGAGCCAAACAAAAGGTTGGAGGAAAGGTTACGGGTTGTGCCCTTAACCTGGGAGAGTTTGTCACGAGGGCCAACTTGTATGTCACAATCTTAGGATCTTATGATGTCATAATTAGTATGGATTTGTTGGAATCACATGAGGCGATACTCAACTGTAAGACAAAACGTTTAAGCTTGGTCGATGATGAGGGACATAGGCATGTGATTGTAGGTTAGAACTAGGGAGTTTCCCTAAGGTTCATCTCTTCCTTACATCTACGAAAGAGTATCCGCAAGGGGTGAAATCTTTATGCGATCCTTGCATTAAATGAGAAGGGAGTAGCGGAAGGTCTAGAACACCTTCCAGTGGTGAGAGATTTTGCGAACGTATTTCCAAAGGAGTTACCTGGGATGGAACCGGAGAGAGAGTTGGAGTTTACCATAGACCTAAACCGGGGATTGAACCGATAGCAAGAACGCCTTATCGGATGTCGACCCCGGAGTTACAAGAGTTGAAAATGCAATTGAAGGAGTTGTTGGACCTGGGACTGATACGTCCTAGTGTGTCACCATGGGGAGCACCGGTTATTTTCATACAAAAGAAGGACGGATTGTGGAGGCTTTAAATTGACTACCGTCAACTGAATAAGGCCATGATAAAGAATCAATATCCCTTGCCGAGAATTGATGATCTGTTTGATCAAATGAAGGGCGCGACGGTGTTCTCTAAGATTGATTTGCGATCAGGGTATCACCAGTTGTGGATCAAGGAGGATGACGTCTCTAAGACCGCCTTTAAGATGAGGTTTGGACATTATGAGTTTATTGTTTTACCATTTGGATTGACAAACACCCCAGGAGTATTTATGAATTTGATGAACGGGGTGTTTCGTGATTACTTGGACAAGTTCGTCCAAGTGTTCATTGATGATATTTTGATTTACTCTCGTATGATGGAGGAGCATGACGAGCACTTGCGCTTGGTACTATAGTTTCTACGAGAGCACAAATTGTATGGGAAATTGTCCAAATGCTCTTTTTATCAATCGAAGATTCACTACTTAGGGCATGCCATCTCTGGAGAAGGTATCGCCATGGATCCAGCCAAGGTCGAGGCTATTCTAGAATGGCCTGCACCAACGAATGTCACGGAAGTGCGTAGCTTTATGGGTTTAGCAGGATACTATCGACGGTTTGTCGAGGGATTTTTGAAGATAGCAAATCCGATCATGGAATTGCCAAAGAAAAACAAGAAGTTTGTTTGGACCAAGAAATGCGCGGAAGCATTTCAGAGGCTTAAGGAGTTGTTGACAACAGCGCCGATACGAAAGGTCCCTGACATGGACATGGACTTCTTGGTATGCACTGACGCATTCAAGGAAGGTTTAGATGGAGTCTTGATGCAAGACAAATGAGTGATTGCTTACATTTCGAGGAAACTGAGAAGGCATGAGGAGAACTATGCGACGCACGATTTGGAGTTATTAGCCATCGTATATGCCTTGAAGGTTTGGAGACACTACCTTATTGGACAAAAATTTGAACTAAAGATTGATCATTGTGGACTACAACACATTTTTACGCAAAGCGACCTGAACACGCGACAACGACGTTGGTCAAAATTGCTTAGCGAGTACAACTTTGAGATTACTTACATAAAGGGAACAATGAACCGAGTGGCGAATGCTTTGAGTCGAAGGCCATGCATATTTTCGGTGTTGCCTCTTCAAATGAATCTACGTGAAAAGATTCTAACTTTACAGAATGGTGACGACTGGTACAAATAGGTCGAGGGTTTTATTGGACAAAACACAATGATGGTACCACGATATGAGGGATTTTCATTTGATAGCGATGGGTTATTGAGGTTTAAAAGTCGGATTTACATACCACCAAATGACGAGTTGAGGATGTTGATCCTGAGTGAGGCTCATAGAGTCGTTTACATGCCTCACCCGGAAGTCACGAAGATGAGGACAGACCTTAAGCCCTTATTCTTTTGGAAGGGAATGAAGGCAGACATAGTTAGCTATGTGGCTAGATGCCTCAAATGTCAGTAGGTAAAGGATGAACATAGACACCCAGTGGGATTACTACAACTGCACGCTATTTCAGAATCGAAATGGGAGGTTAATTCGATGGATTTCATTGTTGGATTGCCACTGACGGCGTGGAGACTTGACTCAATTTTCATAGTAGTAGACACTCTGACGAAGAGTGCTCACTTTATTCTTATACGTACGACGTATCAGGCACCTCACATTGCTTGAGTTTTTATCAGTGAGATTATGAGGCTGCATGGCGTGCCTAAGAGAATTATATCCAATCGAGGATAGATATTTACTGGACGATTTTGAACGAGTTTGCAAGAGTCCTTGGGAACCCAACTTAACTTTAGTACTGCGTATCACCCAGAGACTGACTGATATACATAACGAATGAACCAAACCTTGGAGGACATGTTGCGCATGTACGTGATGGACCAACAAAAGTGTTGGGGAGAATTCTTGCCACTAGTAGAGTTCGCTTACAAAAACAATTACCAGAGCACCATTAAGATGGCGCCTTTCGATTTTCTTTATGGGCGACCATGTCAGACGCCTTTCAATTGGGATCGACTTGAGGATAGGGTCCTGGTGGGAGTGGAAGTGATACAATAAATGGAAGAGAAAATGCAAACAATAAGATAAAGGATTAAAGAAGTGCAGGATCGACATAAGAGTTATACCGATGCACACCAAGTCGACCGTAGTTACGAGGTCGGCGATTGAGTATTCTTGCAGGTTAAACTGCATAAGAGTTTGATTAAGTTTGGGAATGGAGCTAAAATCTCTTCTAGGTTCATGGGACCTTTTGAGATTGTGGAGAGAAATGGGCCCGTGGCCTATCGACTAGCCTTGCCTGATTCCTTGAGGCATATGCACAATGTCTTTCATGTATCTGTTTTGAGACATTACATTAGTGATCCTACACATGTGATTGACATGAGTTCCTTGCAGGTATCAGATGAGGGAGTGCTCATGGCTGAGCCAGTATGCATCTTAGATCATCGCATTCGATAGTTACGACATCGAAGGTTAGACCAGGTCAAGGTCCAGTGGGACAATTATAGTCCGCACTCGGCGACTTGGGAGGACGCATATGATATGCACCAACAATTTCCATTTTTTTTTTATAGATAGACATATGATACTGTGATACACTTATTTCAGCTTTTATACTGTGAAAATTTGGGATGAAGTTTAGACCAAGAGGGGGTGTATGTAACATCCCACTCTGGCGCACTGAGAAAACTTATTCTTTGAGGAAACTTGCTCGCAAGTGATCCGGACTATTATGATATTAAAACATTTATCCTTGATTATGATGCGTTATGATAGATGACATGATGTTTTACTTCATTGACATAGACATGTGCTATTGACTCGGTTTTACTGAGTGTGTAGGGTTTTGGACCTTGAGGATGCAGAGGCATCGACGGAACCCTTGGACTCCGGATCGAGTCAGGGAGTGTGATATTAGGGTTTGATTGTTTTATTGTGATTTTTGTACATTTGATTAGATGATATGATGTGGACATGTCTGACATGATTGTTGATGATGCAGGCTGACGATAGCTTGACAACTAGAATCACATATGGAGTAAAGGGGCCACACACGACTACCAGAGAGGTTGAGGGAGAGGTGTGGACAACAACCCTACCACAACCTACTAGCACTCCCGTCGTGGCTCAAACTATAGGTTAACGATTACCTAGTTCGAGAGGACCCATGATGTTTTGAGGGCAGACTGTGACAGTCCCTCATGATGATTCTAAGGGGCACGCAATAAGGCAGGGGCCTTATTCCTTAGAATCCCTTAGTCTCCCACAAGTTCACTTGGCGGAGTGTTGACTCCAGGGGTTATTGATGTCTACCAATCTGTCAAGAGGTGAGTGGCACCCTTGGAGCACATGGTGCATCCTTAAGGGCACGTTGTGCAAAAGAAACATAAGAGGGGAGTGGCACCCTTGGAGCACGTGGTGCATCCTAAAGGGTACGTCGCGCAAAAGAAACACTAGAGGCGAGTGGCACCCTTGGAGCACGTAGTGCGTCCTAAAGGGAACGTCATGTTGATTATGTTAAAGGAATGAACCTAGATGGCCCTAAGACTAAAATATCATTAAGAAATTTTAAAAATAACTCCCCTAATTAAAATGTCGCCTAGTTCAAAATCTATCTCCTAAGTCTAAAACTTTGATAAGGGTAAAATTTTGTCTACCTGTAAGAAATTATCTCTCTAAAAATAAAATAATAAAGTTTAAAATA
>ML806954.1:117919-131834 GCA_009831015.1 Picea engelmannii | reverse complement strand
AGTTAGGATGGTCATGGGGGGTCCAAGAAACATTACGGACATAGATTTTAAATTTTAGGGATATGTGCATAAGGTGCACATTTTTTTTTGTTATATATATATATATATTTTATCATGTTTTTAGTTTTGTTTGTTATTATTATTTGGTTTTACGTCTTTTGTTTTTCCTTCTTATAATATTTCGCTTTTTATTTTATTTATAATGTTTTAATCTTTTTTATTTTCATTTTATGTATTTTTATTATGTTTTATATTTTTAAAATGTTTTCTGTATT
This sequence comes from Picea engelmannii, assembly GCA_009831015.1. Lineage (NCBI taxonomy): Eukaryota > Viridiplantae > Streptophyta > Pinopsida > Pinales > Pinaceae > Picea > Picea engelmannii. The sequence goes on along the minus strand of ML806954.1, from coordinate 131,559 downwards.
TTGTTACTATAATTTGTTTTAATTTTTAAGTTTTTTTTTATTTGTATTATGTTTTAATTGTTTTCTAATTTATACGTTTTATTATTTTTTATATAGTTTTTATTTATTATATGTATTTTTAATTGTTTTATTGTTTTATATTGTTTTGTTTAAATTTTAATTAATGTTTGATTAATATATTATTACACTAACCTCATTTTTAAGCTAAACACACTGACCTAATTACCAATTATTAATTGTTTTTTTAATTAATTAGTAATTAATTTATTATTAACAACGCTAATATAGTTTTACTAATCTAACTACACTATGTTAATTAAATTAACTTTATTATGCTAATTGGTATTAAAAAATGCCACGAACCATTTATTATTAACCTAATGTTTTTTATCCTAAGTTTGTTTATTCATGTAGGAATGAAATTGGTGGAGGGGTGAAGAAATGAAGGGCAAGGGAATGGAGGGTGCAATAAGGTGATGAACGATCAGGCAAAATGGATGGAGGAAGGAGTGAAATCAACTGAGTCCAGCAAGCCAGATGTCTTCATCACGAGAGCAATGCCAAATAGATAGATGAAGGATCCAATCACCTATGATTATAGGATCCCAGCATAATAGATTGCAAGTAAAGAAGATCATAAATATTTGGAGGTTGAACAATTACATGAGTTCGATGAAGATCATATTTCCTTTAATGTAATATATTGCAATATAGATCTCGAGCATTCACTCTTATATGCCTGTCTCGAAAATTTATTGTAATAAAGATTTAGTAGTTGAAAGATTTTATTTTGATAGGATATATCTAAGATAGTCAAAGTGAAAACTCTATAAGCCCTCTTGTATAAATATGCGTATTTGTTTCCCAGGAGAGGCTGTTGAAGGTTTTTATTATTGCTGAGATTTAGTACAAGACTAATGAAAGTTATTGCTATTGAAGCTTATCAGATTTGTAGACATGTATATAGAATTTGAATGAATATAACAGAGGAGATTGATCCAAAGTGTCTCGTGTTTTTGTTACTGTGTCTATCTGAATGAATGGTAGGCTTTCTATTTAAATTATGTTCTTTGTTATTGCTTGTTCTCATGTATGCATGAATCATACTGTTGAATGTATGAATCTATGAGATATTATATAGTTTTTAATTGTTTCTTCTACGAGCCAATGCAAGGAGTGCATAGTGTCCATAAGGTGTGCGTTGACATAGTCTCTTTTGACTCAGAATCACAGAAGAGATAATGTTAAGTTTGTGTATGCAAGGAGTGCATAAATGTCTGCAAGGTGTGCATTGATAGAGTCTGTTGTGACTCAGGAATTTTAGGAGATGTAACTTTGATCTTTGTATGAAAGGAGTGGATAATCGTTTTCGAGGAGACTGTGTGTTGAAAGATTATTTTGGCTCATAATCTCAGGAGGAGTAACTTAAGTTTACTTTCATAAGAATGTAAATAAATGGTGTAGGGTGTGCGAAGTCGCTCACAAAGAATCTAAGTCGTGGAGGAAGACCTGTTGCTAGGCATGCACAGATTAGAAATTCAACTAAGTGTCAAAGAAATGATCTAAGGAGTAAGAGTTTGAAGGAAGAACAATCTCATGAGAAAGAGTGGGTGAGAATCCTTCAATGGGGAGGAGTTCTTTAATTTTTTCACAAATTAACGAGAAAGATCCATTCAGGAGGAAGTGGGATCATTCCAGACTGTCAGATATGGGAGATTTTCATTGAGGTTAGCCATGGAAGTCCTTCGACACTTCATTATTTGTATTTTTTGAAGTGTTTAACGAGAAAATTTCACAAGTCTCTAAGAATGAAGAAATCCTAGCCATTGATCCCTGCGGGGATACATGGTAGAGATTTGCAAGCTTCGGAGGAAGGGTCCCTCGAAGGAAAAGCAAGGCAGAGTACCAAAAACTCTCGAAGCCCAAAATAAGGAAGCCTATTTTGACCATTCGTCGGAGAAGGACACATGTCACTAGAACGTGGGATTTTTAGAAAACAAGGAGGAAGGTGGAATCGTTGACCAAGAGCCATCCGAAGCGGAGCAAAGGAGGGATTTGAACCGTTCATTGGAAAAGGACGTGTGGCACTAGATCTGTAGTTTCGAGTGTGAAACACTTCAGAAGAGAAAGGAGTTGTAAGTTTTGGAAATCTCGAATGCCGAAGTCTGAATTTGATCAAAGTCATTGGTTTTCGGAGGAGCACAGACTGTAGATATGGTCCAAGAGAGTTCACCGGTTTTTATTTCGAGGAAAAAATTGTTAGCTGCTGTCAAAATGGTCGAAGCCTGAACTTCTGAAGCACCTTAAGGTTAATCCCTAAGTCATATCCTGAGCTTGTATCAAGAAATATCCTAGTCAAAGGAGCTAGCACCCACTAATTCAATTTTTTCATGGGTGCCAGGAAAAGGGCTCGCGGGCTCCATAAGAAATATGCCTAGGGGGTTAAGGGGCTTGTGTTAAATCAGGTTTGGGGCTAGCAGGGTCCTGAGGAGATAATTCATCTCAAGTGTTTAAAGTTCCTAGATCGGGAGGTCGAGAAGCCCCTAGGAGAGAAGGGGGGTTTGCATCAAGAAGAAACACTTGACACACTTGATTCTTGAGGGGAGAGGATTTAATTTCGACATATTTGGATCACGAAGGACTTTGATTCATGGTATTGGATAGGTGGAGAAGGAATTCCATCTATATATCAAGTCAAGGAGAAGAGATAACATAGGAAACACATGTGGGTTTCAATTATAGGGAGCCACAGGGAAGTGTTAGATTATACAGAGCTTGTTGTACAATTTTTCTATACATATACATAGTTAAGAGAGGAGACATTCACCTACATATGTAGTTAACAAGAAGGTGAATTAAATACACCTCGAAAAACATGAAATTTTTCTTCGTACAACAAGTTAGACTTTGCCAAGTTCATCTGTAGTTGAATTTCTATCAGTGGGCCATTATCCCTATTATAGGTGTTGAATTTTGTAACTATGGTCAGTTTTCATAATGTGAAAAGTAAAAAGTGGAAATTTTTGTTTGTGTGGAGGTTAGTTTAGTATAAAAGTATATATTAAATAAGTAATTATTTATTATCCAAGGGACACATCCATTCATGGATGGTGACCATATTTTCTATATATATGAAACACTGATCATTGTAATAAAGCATCGACTGTATATTATCTCATATGAAAAATCAACATGGTATCATAGCGGGACTGGGCTTGACTGCTTCATGGGAGGGCCCAGAAACACATAGAGAGTAGAGTAAAGTGTTGGTGGTGTTAAATTTATGGGGTTGTTACAATCTCTCTATACAAAATATTTACCTTTTACTCCTACCTAAATTATAGAAATAATTTCATAAATTATGGTGGGTAGTACTTTCTAGTAAAAATGTCTAATTACCTAAATATAAAGAATGTACTGCTTATTTACTTCTACCTAAATTTATGCAAAGAATCGCATGAATTATGGAGGACCAATTTAACAAAGTCATATGCTATGTGGATGGATTATAACCAAATTAATGCTAATCTTTGTGTAATTATCGGAGGTATTTTCCAACTATTTATAAGAAAGAAAATTAAACAAATTTTAAATTTAATTTTCAAAGAGACGTGTTTCTTTGGATCAATATAATATTACTATAAAAGACACTTGAAAGACATAGCAATAGACACACATTTTTTCTCTCTCACATGTGGGAAGTGATCTAAGGAAGAGACTGAACTTTCTAAGTAGTTGAATTTTCTGAGTGTAATTACTTAGTGATGTTCTAGAGTTTACTAAAGTAATACCATATATCATTAGAAGTAATTACCACTTGCGGAAAATTGTGCTTGTCTAATTTAGCACTAGAAAATCAACATGGTTATCCATATGGCATCGAGTATATGATGTATGTGTGTTGGTCATAGTAGAATACGTATCATTTTTAGGGTCACTGTATATAGTTGTGTAAATAAATATTTTTCATTGCATCGACATAATGTGAATTGTCTCCTTGTATTTCTCGGTGGATCTATTTGTTGTGTAAGGTTTTCATGGAAGTACCTATGTGGAAATGTTGATATAGAAAACAATGTGTGAAATATATTCTCTTATGAGGCCGAGATATTATTTATCTCACTGATATATTTGTGAGATTCATTGAAATGCTTATGGGTGATGAAAATTTCCATATGGAGAGTAATGGAGGAAATTACTACACAACTATTTGAATTTAAGCGTAAGTACTAATCCATGGCATGGGTGTTGTTGGTGTTATATATAAACACAAGTATTTGGTGAGGATTGATTGAGATGGACATGAGAAACAATGAAAAACCCTCTATAGTCGAGATCACATGAAGTTTGTGTCAATGTGTTGATGTGGTGGTTTTTATGATGTTGTGTGCTTTGGAAAGTGGAAATATTGTCAAGAGAGGTCAATGTGGAGGCATGATTATGGAATTTAGAGAAAATTAGTTATTTCCAAGAGTGCTAGCCACTAATGGAGTCTAAAATGCTTGTAGAATTGAGGGAAAGTTAGTGGTGACTTCCAAGTGGATCTACAAGATCAAGCATGCAACAAAAGACAACATCGAAAAGTATAAAGCAAGGTTCATGGAAAGAGGGTTCTCGTAGAAAAGAGGGAGTTGCGTTAGAGTTTGAAATGAAGGATCTTGGATTAATTCATTACTATTTCGGATTACAAGTATGGCAGAATCTAGGTGAGATCTTCCTCGTTCAAGGGAAGTATGTTATCACGATCCTTCATAGATTTGGGATGATGGACTACAAGTCAATGGAAACTCCCATGGTGAAAAACCTTGAGAAGTTGAGAGACTCTTATTCTAATCTAGTATACCTCTCCATATATCGATAGTTGATTGGCTCACTGATGTATTTGTTTAATACTAGGATGAACATTTTGTTTTTTGTGAACACGTTGAGCTAGTTCTAGGTGCAATTGAGACATGGGAATTGGATTGCCACAAAGAACATATTGAGATATGTGCATGGCACACTAAAATATGGTTTGAGATATGTCTCAAACATTGATGTACAACTACAAGGATATATAAATTCTGATTGTGCAAAGAGTGCAGATGACAAAAAGAGTACTTAAGAAGTATGCTTCAATTTGAGATTTTCTATGATATATTGGACTAGAAGGAAGCATAAGTCTATCACACTTAGTGTTGTAGAGGTAGAGTATATTACATATTGTGATGCATCTATGAAAGTAGTGTGGCTTGGTAAGATGGTTTCTGGACTGTTTGATCAGGTGATGGAATCAATCGTGATATTCTTTGATAATCAAAGTTGTGTAAATATTTAAGAGAAACCCATATTCCATTATAGGTCAAAGAACATTGAGATCATGTACTACTACATCTATGATAAAGTATAGAATGGATAAGTGAATCTCCTCTACATCTCCATCTATGAGAAGATAAAAAATATTCTAATGTAGCCCTTGTCCAAAGAGAATATTTTATACTTCAAGGACAATATGGGACTTGTGGAGATTGATTCTCTTGCTGAGAGGGAGTGTTGATGGATGGGAATTCTGTCTGAGTTCATAGGTAGTGACCAGAGTGGAAAAAATAGTTCAGGTTTGTACCATGGATGAAAATTCTCCATAAGTTCATAGGTAGTGACCATAGTGGAGAGAGTGTTCCATGATGAACATTCTTCCTAAGTTCACAAGTAGTGACAGTAGGGGAAATAATGGTCCTTCTACCTGTGTTCATAGTAGTGACCAGAGTGGGGAGAATGATAAAGAGAAGGTATTATTCCTGATTTCAGAGTAGTGAACAGAGTGGGAACAATGGTCCTTTTGCATGAGTTCATAGTAGTGACCAGAGTGAGGAGAATTGTGTATGGCATGCACTCTTCCTGAGTTCATAGTAGTGACCAAAGTGAGGAGATAAAAAAACATCCTTCTTGTGTCACAGATAGTTAACATATTAAGAAGAATGGTCCTTGTAGCCCAGGGACTCTCAATTGAGTGTAAAACACTTGATACTTATAACATCATGCCCAAATTACTCAGATAGTTGATGCTATATGATGTTCCATGTGTTACGATACTGACTAGGTTATGACAGTTGATGATGTTGATGTTTCAGCATTGGGTGTACTTTCTCCTAGATTGGGTTGTAGACCAAGGGAGATAGGATACATTTATCACAAAGGTGTACTTTTGGTAAATGGGACCATGCGTAGTCCTTCCTTGATTATGAAAAGGAATAATATGGACTTGAGGTGCTTGAGCTGCTTTCCATGTGTCAATTAGCATCGAGCTAACATTCAATCATAGGTGTGTATTTATGGTGAATGACCCTAGTGTGGTATTTTTCCTAGTCATGGTAATTTGACAAGGAATAATAAAGACTCAATATGTTATATGCTATCACATGTGTAACTAGAGTTTGCTTGATCTTAGAGAGATTCAATTAGATCAGAGGGAGAGTCATAGAGGGAGTTTCCCCCCATTTCATATGGGAGAGAGACATCTCCCAATACTGACATACATGTGTCATGATTCTAGGGAGAAATTTGTATACTTCAGAGACAAGCATGGAAATATGAAGAGTGTCTCTCTAGTTGAGAGGGAGTGTTGATGTTTAGACCACATCGAGAAGACATTCTTCCAGATCATATGACATGTTGTTGTTGATCTTATAGATGATGATAAATACCTTCCTAGTTAATAGGGAGTGATCATATAACAACCAACCTGCAGATGATTATGAATACCTTCCTATTTAAGAGGGAGTGTTGAATTTTGTAACTATGGTCGATCTTCATAATGTGAAAATTAAAAAGTGAAAATTTGTGTTTGTATGGAGGCCAATTTAGTATAAATATATATAATAAATAAGTAATTATTTATTATCCAAGGGAGGCATCCTTTTATGGATGGTAACCATATTATATATATATATATATATATATATGAAACACTCATAATTGTAATAAAGCATCTATTGTATATTATTTCATATGAAAAATCAACAACATGAGCTATGATTTTAGCATAATAAAATCATTCTCATCATTGGTTTTCTCTCCAAGGTTTTTCCAGGGGTATATACTGAAAAATATTGGTGTTTGTGTGTGCTTGATTTGATTTCCTTGTTTATGATACCAGTAGATGTTTAGTTGATTACTCATCTATGATTTTAGTAGATAAAGAGATTTTATTTTGAGCTAATTACTAGGAGTTGATTTGAAGTGTTAAAATCAACATGGCATTAGATCATACCAAGGGTTGATTCCACAATGATATTTTCAACATGGTATTAGAGAAGGTTATCTAAGAAGAATCCAAGTACATGATTTTAGATCCATAGAAGATTCATAACCAATTGGAATAAATTAAAGGACAAATTCCATGGAAACAATCGTACCAAGGGAGGAGTAAGTTTTTGCAGGTGTACAGAGGTATATGTGGGTCACCGAGGTGATATTCATGTACATACAATGTTCACAAGATGGTATAACATCTTAGACTTTGACACCTTTTAGATTTCTTAGTTATAAATTAATAATTAGTTAATACTCTATTATAACAAGGTATAACCATTTTTATTATATTTTCTAGGCCATTTAGATTTATGTTGATTCACAATTTTTTTACGCAACCCACCCTACAAGACGTACCTCCATGCTCCAAGGGTGCCACTCATCTTTGACTAGTTTGGAAGTTTTTCCCATGCTTGGACTCAACACGCCACTTGGTCGACCTTATGAAAGACTAAGGGTTGTTTAAGGAATACATATTATGCCTTATTGTGCACCCCTTAGAGTTCTTCATGAGAGATTGTCTCAGTCTTCCCTCACAACATCATGGAACACTCGAAAGAGGTAATCTTTAACTATGCATTCAAGTCACGGTGAGAGTTCCAGTAGGATGTGACAGGGATGCTACCACACCTCTCTCTCATGTTTTTGGTTTTTGTGTATGGCCCCTTTACTCTATATGTGAGTCATATTAGCAAGAATTACGAAGGTTGTATCCACTAATAAGAACAATGTCAATAATCCATATACATAACATACATATTTAAATCATCATAACTCAAACATGTAAGTCAATTCTTAAAAACTCAAACCAAATACAAGTCCACTCCCTAACTCAATCTAGAGTCCAAGGAAGTCTGTGCATGCCATCGACATCCTCAACCTATCATGTATCCTGCACACTCAGGAGAACTCATCAATAATACCTACCAATATATATATATATATAAATTAACATATAATCACAATGACATCACAATATAACTCATAATCAAAACATAATCATAATGTGCCATAACCAAGTCACTTTCTTGCAAGTGTCCTCAAAGAATAAGTCATTATAAAATGCGATCAATTTAATTGGATGTTATATACACCCCCTCTTGTTTTAAACTTCATCCCAGAGTTTGTACAGTATAAAAATGAAAGAAATAAATGTATCTGACAAAAATATAAATATTCAATCTATCAAAAAAAATAAGGAAATTGTTGACACATCTCAGATGCTTTCTCCTGTGTAGTTGAGTGTGGACTATAATTTTCCAACTGGAAGTTGACCTGATCGACTATTTGAAACCGCAGTTGTGGAGTGAAATTCTCTAATATGTGGATTGTATCCTCCATGAGAGAACCCTCATCTGACACATGCAAAGAAATCATGTCAATAACATGTGATGGATCTGAAATATAATGTTGAAAAAGAGATGCATGAAATAAATCGTGCATACGCCTCAAAGAATCGGGAAAGGATAATTGGTAATTCATGGGTCCTTTATTTTCCACAACTTCGAAAGGACCCACAAATCTAGGAGAGAGTTTATTACCCTTTCAAAGATTGATTGAACTCTTATGTCATTTTACCTTCAAGAAAACTCTATCACCAACCTCATAACTACAATCAATGCAATGCACATGAGCATAAATATTCTATTGATATTTCACTTATTTAATCCTTTTCCTTATTGATTGCATCTGTTATTCCATTTCTTGGATAACTTATGGTCCTACCAGAATCCTATCATCTATTCTATCCCAAATCATAGGTGTTTGACATGGTCATCTGTAAAGAAACTCAAAAGGCACCATCTTAATCGTACTCTGATAACTATTGTTGTACGCAAACTCTAACAATGGTAAAAACTCTTCCCAATGTTTATGATGATCCATCAGGTACATCCCAAGCATATCCTCTAAGATTTTATTTGTTCTTTCAATTCGTCCATTTATTTCAGGATGATATGTTATGCTAAATTCAGTTGCATTCCCAAAGCCTCTTGTAAACTAGTCCAAAACTGTCCTATAAACACCAATCCTCGATCGGATATGATCCTTCTTTGTACACCATGAAACATCACAATATCACTAACAAATATTGTAGCTATGTATGGTGCTTGATACATCGTACGCACTAGAATAAACTGTGCACTCTTTTTCAGAGTCTCAATGACTACAAAAATTGAATCATGTCTCCTTTCCATAAATGGAAATCCAACAATAAAATCCATCCAAATGACTTCCCATTTCGATTCAGGAATCATGTCTGGCTGTAACAATCTCACTAGATGTCTATGCTCAACCTTAATTTTCTTACATTATAGACATATCACCACTTAATTAACTATATCCACTTTCATTTCTTTCCAAAAGAATAAAGGCTTAAGGTATTCCTTCATCTTCGTGACTCCAGGATGATCCATGTACACTGCTTGATGAGCTTCACTCAAAATCAACTTTCTCAATTCGTCATTAGGTGGTACATAAATCATTCCTTTATACCTTAATAATTCATTGTTGTCCAATGAGTAACCTTCGAACCTTGGTACCATCATGGTATCTCGTCCAATATTATCCTTAACTTCCTTGTACCAATCGTCGTCTATCTATAGAGATAGAATATTTTATCAATGATTCATCTTAAGAGGTATTACTGAGAATATGCGTGGTCTCTCACTCAACATATTTTCTACTTTGTTCACCATTCCTTTAATGTATGTAATCTCAAATTCGTATTCACTAAGTAGTTCTTACCAATGCCTTTGTCACACGTTCAAGTCACTTTGAGTAAAAGTATGCTACAATCCACAGTGATCAATCTTTAATTTGAATTTTCTTCCAATAAGATAATGTCTCCAAACTCGCAAGGCATAAACAATTTCTAATAAGTCCAAATTGTGTGTTGCGTAATTCACCTCATGCCTTCTTAATTTCCTTGAAATGTAAGATATCACTCGACCATAATGCATGAAAACTCCACCTAAACCTTCCTTGGATGTGTATGTACATACCAATAAATCCTTGTCCATGTCAAGAACCTTCAATATCAATGCTATTGTTAATAAATCTATAATATTGTGAAATGATTCCACACATTTCTCTGACCATACGAATTTCTTTTTTTTCTTTAGCAATTTCGTAATTGGATTTTCTATTCTCGAAACACCTTCAACGAAGCATTGATAATTTAGTGCCAACCCCAAAAATATATGTACTTATTTTACATTTGTCGGTGATAGCCATTCTGTAATAGCCTCTAATTTCATTGGATCCTCAATGATACCTTATCCAAATATATTATGTCCCAAGTAATGAATCTTTGTTTGATAAAATGAACATTTCGACAGTTTCCCACACAACTTATTTTCTCTTAAACACTGTAATACTAACCTAAAGTGTTTTTCTTTCTCTTCCTTTATTCAAGAATAAATTAGTATGTCATCAATAAATACATGTAAAAATGTCTCCAAGTATTTTCATAACACCACATTCATCAAAATCATGAATACGCTTGAGGAATTCATCAGTCGAATAGTAAAACAATAAAATCATAGTGTCTGAATCTCATATTAAATGTGGTCTTATGGATATTTTCCTCCTTATTCTGTAAATGATGATATCCCTATCTCAAGTCAATATTTGAAAACAATGTTTCTCCCTTCATATTATCAAACAAATCGTCAATCCATAGCAGCAAATATTGGTTCTTGATCATAGCTTTGTTCAATTGATGATAGTCAATGCAAAGCCTCCATGATCCATCCTTCTTTCTAAAAAAAATTAAATGGTGCACCCTAAGGTGACACAATTGGGTGTATAAATCCCAAGTCTAACAATTCCTTCAATTGCATTTTCAACTCCTGCAATTTAGGTGTCAACATTCGGTACGGTGTTCTTGCAATCAGTTATGTTTCGGGTTTCAAATATATGGTAAACTCTAATTCTCTTTGTGGTGACAAACCTGGTAGTTCCTGTGGAAATACATCTGCAAAATTTGATAGTATAGGAAGGTATTCTAATCCTTTTGTGTCCCCCTTTTTGTTAAGCGCTAAGATGGTGTATAACTTACACCCCTTTCGCATACTTTTCTGTAATTGTAAGGAAGAAATAAACCTCAATGACACTCCCTGGTTTCTTCCTACAATTATTATACTCTCTCTCAAATCATTTGTTAAACTTATCCATTTTTTCTTGCAGTTAAGTATCACATCATGTGATTCTAACAAATCCATTCAGTTCACTATATCGTAAGATCCCAAGATTGTAACATACAACTTTACACTTGTCAATAAGTCACCCAATTTAATGTTACAATCCTTAACTTTTCTTCCAACCTTTTTCTTAGCACCAGATGCCATTTCCATGTGTCTAAACTCATCTTGTTCAACTACCTTCACCTTAATTATTTTAAGCACAAAACTAGTATAAAAAATTTAGTAGCTCCTGGATCTATTAAAATACTAAAATTTTGATCAGTGATCATACCTGGCACCTCGAGAGAGATAGATTGATGCTTTGCCTAGCAGTTATTCACCAATGTATGTATCACGTGGGAATTTCCCAAATATCCAACTCTCATCGGTCCTGATGATCCAACAACTATTTCCTTCTCAATAGGAAAGTATCTCTGGTAATGTGGCTCTCTACATGTCTAGCATCCATTCTTTTCTCTGGTTCGCCTAGTCCTACAAGTAGAAGTTGTTTCCCCAGGAGTCTATTGTACTCATATGTTTTGCACACCATGTATAAAATGTTGTTGCTACTAGGGAAGACATTGCTACTACTACTGCTATGGTGCTCTATAAGGAGTCCTCTGCTGAGGATTATGTCATTTTGATGTCGAGAATACAGGTCCTCTAGGCGTATCATAGTGCCGAAAAGTCTATTTATCTAGTGTTTGATGGTGTGATTCTCTAGGTGGCACCTATCCCATCTACCAAGAAGGAGTCCTTCCCTGACCCCCATTGTTTAGCTCTTCCTCAATAATGAGGGCCTTATGAACTACATCGTGCAACGTATGATGTGCCAAGATCCTCAATTTCACATAGATGTTGAAGTTGAGGCTAAGCATAAACTTGTTAACCTTTAGTTTCTCAGTGTTCATATGTGAGCATATCTAAGTATCTCCATGTACCTGGCCTCATACTCTGGTATCGTATGACTACTCTGTCATAAAGAATTTAACTCATTAAGTTGATGCTGAATGAATTCATCGAACAAATACCTCTCCCATAATTGTTCCTCAAATAATCCGCATGACATATCTTCAATGAGCATGTTTAGTGGAGTCAAGAGTGTGTTCCACCAAATAAGAGAACTCCCTTTCAGTTGAAAGGAAGCCACGAATAATTTCATGTTGGAGGTGTAATCAGGTAGTGCAAAGCACATCTCCATGCTCTCCAATCATGCCTCAGAGGATAAGCCATCTGTGGTACTCCAGAAATAGTGAAATTTCACTTTCTCAAGTTCTCTGTGTCTACTACTACTACCTGTTGCAGTGCATTGTGAACCCTCATTAGGAAGAGACTCTCTTCCCTCATCTCGATCCAAGAAGTTGATAAATGCTTCTGACATCCTCTATAAGGATCTCATTATACCTCCCACATCTCCCACAACAACCTGCTCCTGTTCAATAGTCTGCTCCTTTCCAAGTGGTGTTGATCCCTCTTGCATGGATGCTCTCAGAGAAAACGGACCTCTTCCTCCCACACCATGTCGTCTACTCATCCTGCGTCCTTTGACTATGATACATGTCATGAACAAATCCAAATTATTATTAATGATACATATTTAACTATAAGAAAAATAATGGAAGGCATAATGGGTCCATTGGCGCATAGTTGAACCCGGTCTGATACCATATGTAAAAACCATCATAAAAATACCCAAGGATGTGAAAAATAAGCTAATTTTTTTTCAACTTTGTACTCTTCACATTAAAGTAAATTCACCTTATCATTAACAATGTAACACCCCATTATTTACGACCGAAAGTGTAAGAAATGTAAATAAGTAAGTATGTAATTAAGAAATTCTCACCCTTTGTGTTATTTAACCTTTCTTAAAATATGAGGTGGACTAATGAATACTATCTATAAAAAAAAAAACAAATAATTTTTTTTATTTCTTCTAATATAAATATATCCAAAACTAAAAGACATCATTTATCAATCACAAGGAAATAATATATTATTAACAATGTCTCTGGTTGGGTTAGTATTTTTAATGTTCATCAATTTATACAGGGAAATAGTTGATCAAGCATGCCCAAGTGAATGATTGAGCCAACTCTAATATTATTTGAGAATGTGTATGAACAAGATAATCCAACGATTAACATTTACGAAATTAATACAATT
>ML806954.1:100447-110912 GCA_009831015.1 Picea engelmannii | reverse complement strand
TTTGATCAGGTGATGGAATCAATCGTGATATTCTTTGATAATCAAAGTTGTGTAAATATTTAAGAGAAACCCATATTCCATTATAGGTCAAAGAACATTGAGATCATGTACTACTACATCTATGATAAAGTATAGAATGGATAAGTGAATCTCCTCTACATCTCCATCTATGAGAAGATAAAAAATATTCTAATGTAGCCCTTGTCCAAAGAGAATATTTTATACTTCAAGGACAATATGGGACTTGTGGAGATTGATTCTCTTGCTGAGAGGGAGTGTTGATGGATGGGAATTCTGTCTGAGTTCATAGGTAGTGACCAGAGTGGAAAAAATAGTTCAGGTTTGTACCATGGATGAAAATTCTCCATAAGTTCATAGGTAGTGACCATAGTGGAGAGAGTGTTCCATGATGAACATTCTTCCTAAGTTCACAAGTAGTGACAGTAGGGGAAATAATGGTCCTTCTACCTGTGTTCATAGTAGTGACCAGAGTGGGGAGAATGATAAAGAGAAGGTATTATTCCTGATTTCAGAGTAGTGAACAGAGTGGGAACAATGGTCCTTTTGCATGAGTTCATAGTAGTGACCAGAGTGAGGAGAATTGTGTATGGCATGCACTCTTCCTGAGTTCATAGTAGTGACCAAAGTGAGGAGATAAAAAAACATCCTTCTTGTGTCACAGATAGTTAACATATTAAGAAGAATGGTCCTTGTAGCCCAGGGACTCTCAATTGAGTGTAAAACACTTGATACTTATAACATCATGCCCAAATTACTCAGATAGTTGATGCTATATGATGTTCCATGTGTTACGATACTGACTAGGTTATGACAGTTGATGATGTTGATGTTTCAGCATTGGGTGTACTTTCTCCTAGATTGGGTTGTAGACCAAGGGAGATAGGATACATTTATCACAAAGGTGTACTTTTGGTAAATGGGACCATGCGTAGTCCTTCCTTGATTATGAAAAGGAATAATATGGACTTGAGGTGCTTGAGCTGCTTTCCATGTGTCAATTAGCATCGAGCTAACATTCAATCATAGGTGTGTATTTATGGTGAATGACCCTAGTGTGGTATTTTTCCTAGTCATGGTAATTTGACAAGGAATAATAAAGACTCAATATGTTATATGCTATCACATGTGTAACTAGAGTTTGCTTGATCTTAGAGAGATTCAATTAGATCAGAGGGAGAGTCATAGAGGGAGTTTCCCCCCATTTCATATGGGAGAGAGACATCTCCCAATACTGACATACATGTGTCATGATTCTAGGGAGAAATTTGTATACTTCAGAGACAAGCATGGAAATATGAAGAGTGTCTCTCTAGTTGAGAGGGAGTGTTGATGTTTAGACCACATCGAGAAGACATTCTTCCAGATCATATGACATGTTGTTGTTGATCTTATAGATGATGATAAATACCTTCCTAGTTAATAGGGAGTGATCATATAACAACCAACCTGCAGATGATTATGAATACCTTCCTATTTAAGAGGGAGTGTTGAATTTTGTAACTATGGTCGATCTTCATAATGTGAAAATTAAAAAGTGAAAATTTGTGTTTGTATGGAGGCCAATTTAGTATAAATATATATAATAAATAAGTAATTATTTATTATCCAAGGGAGGCATCCTTTTATGGATGGTAACCATATTATATATATATATATATATATATATGAAACACTCATAATTGTAATAAAGCATCTATTGTATATTATTTCATATGAAAAATCAACAACATGAGCTATGATTTTAGCATAATAAAATCATTCTCATCATTGGTTTTCTCTCCAAGGTTTTTCCAGGGGTATATACTGAAAAATATTGGTGTTTGTGTGTGCTTGATTTGATTTCCTTGTTTATGATACCAGTAGATGTTTAGTTGATTACTCATCTATGATTTTAGTAGATAAAGAGATTTTATTTTGAGCTAATTACTAGGAGTTGATTTGAAGTGTTAAAATCAACATGGCATTAGATCATACCAAGGGTTGATTCCACAATGATATTTTCAACATGGTATTAGAGAAGGTTATCTAAGAAGAATCCAAGTACATGATTTTAGATCCATAGAAGATTCATAACCAATTGGAATAAATTAAAGGACAAATTCCATGGAAACAATCGTACCAAGGGAGGAGTAAGTTTTTGCAGGTGTACAGAGGTATATGTGGGTCACCGAGGTGATATTCATGTACATACAATGTTCACAAGATGGTATAACATCTTAGACTTTGACACCTTTTAGATTTCTTAGTTATAAATTAATAATTAGTTAATACTCTATTATAACAAGGTATAACCATTTTTATTATATTTTCTAGGCCATTTAGATTTATGTTGATTCACAATTTTTTTACGCAACCCACCCTACAAGACGTACCTCCATGCTCCAAGGGTGCCACTCATCTTTGACTAGTTTGGAAGTTTTTCCCATGCTTGGACTCAACACGCCACTTGGTCGACCTTATGAAAGACTAAGGGTTGTTTAAGGAATACATATTATGCCTTATTGTGCACCCCTTAGAGTTCTTCATGAGAGATTGTCTCAGTCTTCCCTCACAACATCATGGAACACTCGAAAGAGGTAATCTTTAACTATGCATTCAAGTCACGGTGAGAGTTCCAGTAGGATGTGACAGGGATGCTACCACACCTCTCTCTCATGTTTTTGGTTTTTGTGTATGGCCCCTTTACTCTATATGTGAGTCATATTAGCAAGAATTACGAAGGTTGTATCCACTAATAAGAACAATGTCAATAATCCATATACATAACATACATATTTAAATCATCATAACTCAAACATGTAAGTCAATTCTTAAAAACTCAAACCAAATACAAGTCCACTCCCTAACTCAATCTAGAGTCCAAGGAAGTCTGTGCATGCCATCGACATCCTCAACCTATCATGTATCCTGCACACTCAGGAGAACTCATCAATAATACCTACCAATATATATATATATATAAATTAACATATAATCACAATGACATCACAATATAACTCATAATCAAAACATAATCATAATGTGCCATAACCAAGTCACTTTCTTGCAAGTGTCCTCAAAGAATAAGTCATTATAAAATGCGATCAATTTAATTGGATGTTATATACACCCCCTCTTGTTTTAAACTTCATCCCAGAGTTTGTACAGTATAAAAATGAAAGAAATAAATGTATCTGACAAAAATATAAATATTCAATCTATCAAAAAAAATAAGGAAATTGTTGACACATCTCAGATGCTTTCTCCTGTGTAGTTGAGTGTGGACTATAATTTTCCAACTGGAAGTTGACCTGATCGACTATTTGAAACCGCAGTTGTGGAGTGAAATTCTCTAATATGTGGATTGTATCCTCCATGAGAGAACCCTCATCTGACACATGCAAAGAAATCATGTCAATAACATGTGATGGATCTGAAATATAATGTTGAAAAAGAGATGCATGAAATAAATCGTGCATACGCCTCAAAGAATCGGGAAAGGATAATTGGTAATTCATGGGTCCTTTATTTTCCACAACTTCGAAAGGACCCACAAATCTAGGAGAGAGTTTATTACCCTTTCAAAGATTGATTGAACTCTTATGTCATTTTACCTTCAAGAAAACTCTATCACCAACCTCATAACTACAATCAATGCAATGCACATGAGCATAAATATTCTATTGATATTTCACTTATTTAATCCTTTTCCTTATTGATTGCATCTGTTATTCCATTTCTTGGATAACTTATGGTCCTACCAGAATCCTATCATCTATTCTATCCCAAATCATAGGTGTTTGACATGGTCATCTGTAAAGAAACTCAAAAGGCACCATCTTAATCGTACTCTGATAACTATTGTTGTACGCAAACTCTAACAATGGTAAAAACTCTTCCCAATGTTTATGATGATCCATCAGGTACATCCCAAGCATATCCTCTAAGATTTTATTTGTTCTTTCAATTCGTCCATTTATTTCAGGATGATATGTTATGCTAAATTCAGTTGCATTCCCAAAGCCTCTTGTAAACTAGTCCAAAACTGTCCTATAAACACCAATCCTCGATCGGATATGATCCTTCTTTGTACACCATGAAACATCACAATATCACTAACAAATATTGTAGCTATGTATGGTGCTTGATACATCGTACGCACTAGAATAAACTGTGCACTCTTTTTCAGAGTCTCAATGACTACAAAAATTGAATCATGTCTCCTTTCCATAAATGGAAATCCAACAATAAAATCCATCCAAATGACTTCCCATTTCGATTCAGGAATCATGTCTGGCTGTAACAATCTCACTAGATGTCTATGCTCAACCTTAATTTTCTTACATTATAGACATATCACCACTTAATTAACTATATCCACTTTCATTTCTTTCCAAAAGAATAAAGGCTTAAGGTATTCCTTCATCTTCGTGACTCCAGGATGATCCATGTACACTGCTTGATGAGCTTCACTCAAAATCAACTTTCTCAATTCGTCATTAGGTGGTACATAAATCATTCCTTTATACCTTAATAATTCATTGTTGTCCAATGAGTAACCTTCGAACCTTGGTACCATCATGGTATCTCGTCCAATATTATCCTTAACTTCCTTGTACCAATCGTCGTCTATCTATAGAGATAGAATATTTTATCAATGATTCATCTTAAGAGGTATTACTGAGAATATGCGTGGTCTCTCACTCAACATATTTTCTACTTTGTTCACCATTCCTTTAATGTATGTAATCTCAAATTCGTATTCACTAAGTAGTTCTTACCAATGCCTTTGTCACACGTTCAAGTCACTTTGAGTAAAAGTATGCTACAATCCACAGTGATCAATCTTTAATTTGAATTTTCTTCCAATAAGATAATGTCTCCAAACTCGCAAGGCATAAACAATTTCTAATAAGTCCAAATTGTGTGTTGCGTAATTCACCTCATGCCTTCTTAATTTCCTTGAAATGTAAGATATCACTCGACCATAATGCATGAAAACTCCACCTAAACCTTCCTTGGATGTGTATGTACATACCAATAAATCCTTGTCCATGTCAAGAACCTTCAATATCAATGCTATTGTTAATAAATCTATAATATTGTGAAATGATTCCACACATTTCTCTGACCATACGAATTTCTTTTTTTTCTTTAGCAATTTCGTAATTGGATTTTCTATTCTCGAAACACCTTCAACGAAGCATTGATAATTTAGTGCCAACCCCAAAAATATATGTACTTATTTTACATTTGTCGGTGATAGCCATTCTGTAATAGCCTCTAATTTCATTGGATCCTCAATGATACCTTATCCAAATATATTATGTCCCAAGTAATGAATCTTTGTTTGATAAAATGAACATTTCGACAGTTTCCCACACAACTTATTTTCTCTTAAACACTGTAATACTAACCTAAAGTGTTTTTCTTTCTCTTCCTTTATTCAAGAATAAATTAGTATGTCATCAATAAATACATGTAAAAATGTCTCCAAGTATTTTCATAACACCACATTCATCAAAATCATGAATACGCTTGAGGAATTCATCAGTCGAATAGTAAAACAATAAAATCATAGTGTCTGAATCTCATATTAAATGTGGTCTTATGGATATTTTCCTCCTTATTCTGTAAATGATGATATCCCTATCTCAAGTCAATATTTGAAAACAATGTTTCTCCCTTCATATTATCAAACAAATCGTCAATCCATAGCAGCAAATATTGGTTCTTGATCATAGCTTTGTTCAATTGATGATAGTCAATGCAAAGCCTCCATGATCCATCCTTCTTTCTAAAAAAAATTAAATGGTGCACCCTAAGGTGACACAATTGGGTGTATAAATCCCAAGTCTAACAATTCCTTCAATTGCATTTTCAACTCCTGCAATTTAGGTGTCAACATTCGGTACGGTGTTCTTGCAATCAGTTATGTTTCGGGTTTCAAATATATGGTAAACTCTAATTCTCTTTGTGGTGACAAACCTGGTAGTTCCTGTGGAAATACATCTGCAAAATTTGATAGTATAGGAAGGTATTCTAATCCTTTTGTGTCCCCCTTTTTGTTAAGCGCTAAGATGGTGTATAACTTACACCCCTTTCGCATACTTTTCTGTAATTGTAAGGAAGAAATAAACCTCAATGACACTCCCTGGTTTCTTCCTACAATTATTATACTCTCTCTCAAATCATTTGTTAAACTTATCCATTTTTTCTTGCAGTTAAGTATCACATCATGTGATTCTAACAAATCCATTCAGTTCACTATATCGTAAGATCCCAAGATTGTAACATACAACTTTACACTTGTCAATAAGTCACCCAATTTAATGTTACAATCCTTAACTTTTCTTCCAACCTTTTTCTTAGCACCAGATGCCATTTCCATGTGTCTAAACTCATCTTGTTCAACTACCTTCACCTTAATTATTTTAAGCACAAAACTAGTATAAAAAATTTAGTAGCTCCTGGATCTATTAAAATACTAAAATTTTGATCAGTGATCATACCTGGCACCTCGAGAGAGATAGATTGATGCTTTGCCTAGCAGTTATTCACCAATGTATGTATCACGTGGGAATTTCCCAAATATCCAACTCTCATCGGTCCTGATGATCCAACAACTATTTCCTTCTCAATAGGAAAGTATCTCTGGTAATGTGGCTCTCTACATGTCTAGCATCCATTCTTTTCTCTGGTTCGCCTAGTCCTACAAGTAGAAGTTGTTTCCCCAGGAGTCTATTGTACTCATATGTTTTGCACACCATGTATAAAATGTTGTTGCTACTAGGGAAGACATTGCTACTACTACTGCTATGGTGCTCTATAAGGAGTCCTCTGCTGAGGATTATGTCATTTTGATGTCGAGAATACAGGTCCTCTAGGCGTATCATAGTGCCGAAAAGTCTATTTATCTAGTGTTTGATGGTGTGATTCTCTAGGTGGCACCTATCCCATCTACCAAGAAGGAGTCCTTCCCTGACCCCCATTGTTTAGCTCTTCCTCAATAATGAGGGCCTTATGAACTACATCGTGCAACGTATGATGTGCCAAGATCCTCAATTTCACATAGATGTTGAAGTTGAGGCTAAGCATAAACTTGTTAACCTTTAGTTTCTCAGTGTTCATATGTGAGCATATCTAAGTATCTCCATGTACCTGGCCTCATACTCTGGTATCGTATGACTACTCTGTCATAAAGAATTTAACTCATTAAGTTGATGCTGAATGAATTCATCGAACAAATACCTCTCCCATAATTGTTCCTCAAATAATCCGCATGACATATCTTCAATGAGCATGTTTAGTGGAGTCAAGAGTGTGTTCCACCAAATAAGAGAACTCCCTTTCAGTTGAAAGGAAGCCACGAATAATTTCATGTTGGAGGTGTAATCAGGTAGTGCAAAGCACATCTCCATGCTCTCCAATCATGCCTCAGAGGATAAGCCATCTGTGGTACTCCAGAAATAGTGAAATTTCACTTTCTCAAGTTCTCTGTGTCTACTACTACTACCTGTTGCAGTGCATTGTGAACCCTCATTAGGAAGAGACTCTCTTCCCTCATCTCGATCCAAGAAGTTGATAAATGCTTCTGACATCCTCTATAAGGATCTCATTATACCTCCCACATCTCCCACAACAACCTGCTCCTGTTCAATAGTCTGCTCCTTTCCAAGTGGTGTTGATCCCTCTTGCATGGATGCTCTCAGAGAAAACGGACCTCTTCCTCCCACACCATGTCGTCTACTCATCCTGCGTCCTTTGACTATGATACATGTCATGAACAAATCCAAATTATTATTAATGATACATATTTAACTATAAGAAAAATAATGGAAGGCATAATGGGTCCATTGGCGCATAGTTGAACCCGGTCTGATACCATATGTAAAAACCATCATAAAAATACCCAAGGATGTGAAAAATAAGCTAATTTTTTTTCAACTTTGTACTCTTCACATTAAAGTAAATTCACCTTATCATTAACAATGTAACACCCCATTATTTACGACCGAAAGTGTAAGAAATGTAAATAAGTAAGTATGTAATTAAGAAATTCTCACCCTTTGTGTTATTTAACCTTTCTTAAAATATGAGGTGGACTAATGAATACTATCTATAAAAAAAAAAACAAATAATTTTTTTTATTTCTTCTAATATAAATATATCCAAAACTAAAAGACATCATTTATCAATCACAAGGAAATAATATATTATTAACAATGTCTCTGGTTGGGTTAGTATTTTTAATGTTCATCAATTTATACAGGGAAATAGTTGATCAAGCATGCCCAAGTGAATGATTGAGCCAACTCTAATATTATTTGAGAATGTGTATGAACAAGATAATCCAACGATTAACATTTACGAAATTAATACAATTTATTAAAATAAAACCAATTTCACATTATGACACATTTGTCATTGATTTTCTTGTAAATTAACATGTCTATTACTATGATAGTGTAACTATTAAAAACTTATAAAATGTGTTCATGGTTTTAATTATAATAACCACATTCCATAGTAATTGAATTGACCTTCCACTTAAACTCTTGTTTTTTCTTTATAGGACTTAAAATCAAGTGTTTCTCATGTCATAAGAATGGAAATTATGCATCTAAGTATTCAGAGAAGAAGAAGAAGGGTAATGGAAATACACAGACAACAACATCAACAGATATGCAACTTGATGAGTTTTCAACAAAGTTTGAAAAATATTTCTCACTAGTTTCTTGCCTTTCTACTAGCACAACAATGAGGAGTTTCTTGTTCTTGGACAATGGTGCATATTGTCATATGAAAGAAGCACAAGATATATTTGGTAGTCTGATGAAGAGTGACATAGATATTCATGTACAACTTGGTGATAATTCCATGTATATAGTGAAGGGAGAGGGAACAAGTATGTTCTGTCTTGAGTTAGGAGGATCGTTAGATGACCATGATGTGATTTAATTATCAAGTTTGAAGAAAAATTTACTTTGACTCTCATCTATGGAGGACACGTTTTTTTTTCATTACGTTTGAGAGAGGGAATTTACTCACACATATATATAAGGCTAGCGTAAACAATGCGGTGGTCGTTGGGGTTATAGAACGTACTTTATACAAGTTGCATGGAAAGCCTTTTCAATATTTGGTACATGAAAATGATAGCTTATGTGAGTTGTGGCACATGAGGTTGGGACACCTACACTATAGGGATTTTCCAATTCTAAGGGAGATTGTTCCAAGTCTTCTAGAATTCAGAATTGAGTGATAAGGAGTGTGCAGAGGGTGTGATCCTGGAAAGAATGCCAAAGATGCTTTTCCTAGAAATTAGAGCAGGGCCAAGGGGATGTTGGATCTTATCCATTCAGATGTGAGTGGGCCGATGTTAGTAGCATCATTACATGTATTGTCTTATTATCTGACATTTATTGATGATTTTTCCAGGAAGATATGGATCTTCTTTATGAAGGCCAAGGATAAGGTCTTCAGTCGGTTTTAGGTGTTCAGGGCTCAGGTAGAGAACCAAACAGGTAAGATGATCAAGGTATTGAGGTTGGATATTGGTTGAGAGTAAACCTCCAATGCCTTCAAGGATTTGTTCAATAAGGAATGGATCAAAAAGGAGTCGACAGTCTCATACAACACAATGGGGTTGCAGAGAGAAATAATCGGTCCATCATTGTTTCTTCCAGGGCTATGATACATGAACATGATTTTCCTGTGTTTTTGTGGGTAGAGGCATGTAACATAACAGTGTATGTGCATAAAATGAGTCCTCCCAAGATATTGAGGGACAAGACTCAGGAGGAGGCATTCTCAGGGATGAAGACTGAGATAGGACATTTGAGGATATTTGCTTGTCCAATTTATATCCATGTTCTTTTCAAGAAGTGATGAAGTTGGAGCCTTCAGGAAAACAAGCTATACTTGTGGGGTATAATGAGACCTCAAAGGCTTACATGATCTTCATTCTAGCACAAGGTAAGATAGTTGTGAGAAGAAATGTTAAGTTCTAGGAGAAATTTGCAGCGTGTAGTACTCAAGATTCATCAACAGTGACAGAGGAAAAGGAGCAACATGCTCCAAAGGATGAGAAACAATTGATAGTTCACACTTCAGGTGGGGAGGAGGATTTAACCCCTTCGAGTCCTTCAGGAGACCAAGGTGGATATTTATAACAACCATCATAACAACACCCAAGAATTTTAAAAATGAGGTAAATTTTTTTCAACTTTGCACCCTTCAAATTAAAGTAAAGTCAACTTATCAATGACAATGTAACACACCATTATTTATGACCAAAAGAGTAAGAAATTTATATCAGTAAGTATGTAATTAAGAAATTCTCACCGTTTGAGTTATTTAACCTTTCTTAAAATCCAAGGTCGACTAAAAAATAATATCTATAAAATATATATATATATATATATATATATATATATATATATATATTTTTTTTTTTTTTTTT
>ML806954.1:56125-100415 GCA_009831015.1 Picea engelmannii | reverse complement strand
AATATCAATATATACAAAAATAAAAAGCATCATTCTTAACAATGTCTCTAGTTGGGTTATTAGTATTTTTAATGTCCATCAATTTATAGGGAAAGAGTTGATCAAGAATGCCCAAGTGAAAGATTGAGCTAACTTTAATATTATTTGAGAATGTGTATGAACAAGATAATCAAACAATTAACATTTATGAAATTAATACAATTCATTAAAATAGAACCAATTTCACATTATGACACATTTATGATTGATTTTCTAGTAAATTAACATATCTATTACTATGATATTATAACTATTACAAACTCATAAAATGGGTTGATGGTTTTAATTATAATAACCACATTCCATAATAATTGAATTGACCTTCCCCTTAAACTATTCTTTTGCCTTTTATAAGACATCAATTTTCTCTGTCCATTAATGCTTCTAAGGAGAAGTGCTATACATATATAAATTCAATTTTCTCTATCCATTAGTGCTTCTAAGGAGAAGTGTTATACATATATAAATTATTGTATAAATTATTATAATCAGGTGCATTTTAAGCAATGATAAATCTAATCCTTGGAGTATGAGTGTAGTAGTGCATTTCGTCTCTTGAATAAAACAGAGATTTGGTTGTTCCTTCTTTAGTTTATTCCTAAGGATTCTTTGTTTTCTTGGGCTGTTTAGGCCTCTTATATTCCAAGTTATAACCTTCATTTAAACATGTGGGGGGGGAGTGGGGAAAGAGTTTCTTGATCTTACCCAAGTTTATCAGAAGCAATCCCATCTCTTGCAGTGCTACGTTGTTTGATTTCCTATCTTTTTTCCTCCTCGTCTACTTGTGTGATAGATGCGTTTGTCCCTCGCTGACTTTCACTCCAAGTTGACCTATCTCCCTGTGTGTGCATTTTTGTCCTCTGGCTTCGACTTCCTCCTGTAGGAGGAACAGATATTGGATGTGGTTAATCTTCTCTGTTGGAACGTTGTCAAACCCCTACCTTTACCTTTGTTCAATATGTATGGAAGGTCTATCCCTTCCCGTTCCACCAGGTCTCTGAGATCAAGTTCTTCTGTACCTACTTCACTCGGGGTCATCTCTACATCTCCCTCTTCATCTTGCATGGTGGTGTTGTCATCTTTTATTTCTCTATCCATCAGTGTCACGCAACTCCCCCGAGCTATTGTGTTGTTTGGTCGGTGGGTAGGCTCTTTTGTTGCTTGGTCTCTAACTTCTTGGACCTTTTCCAAGTCATTTTCATCTGCTTTCCCTTTATTTGTTTGGTCCCTTCCTTCCATTTTATTCCGGGTCTCCTAGTTATTTCCTGCTGAGGTTTTGTTTTGATTTTTATTTTCTCTGTTCCTGGGGTTCAGTTTTATAAACCCTTCCTCATCTTGCTGTGTTTTGGGATTTGTCATTTCTTTCTTTTTATTTAGAGGTCATTCTCTAATCAAGTGTCCATGCTCATGGCACCTTCTGCATCTGAAGGGGATCTGTTTGTAATCTATATTTTGGATCCATTCCTCATCCCTGAATTCTAGACTTATGGCTTCTGGGAGTGCTCTAGAAATGTCCATATCTATGCAGATTCTTAAATACGATGTGTATCTTCCTTTTAGGGTGGCTTCTAAAGTCTTAACATACTTCCCTAGTTTGTTTCCTATTTCTTCAAAGGTAGAGGGAAACTAGTAGTCTAAGGGTAAGGAATAGAATCGCAACCAGACTAGTACCTTTTTGAAAGTTTTTTTTTCTGGGGAAAATTTTTCTTTCCAAGGTTGCATGTAGAGTCCCACTGAGGCATGGAAGTAAGGACCACCCTCAAAGATTTTTTCCATGTCCTCTAGGTTAATAAATATTGTTGTGAAGAAACCCTTCGAACCGAGGTGGAGTTCCACTTCCCCGTTTGGCTTCCAATGATATTTGATCCAATTGTGTAGTGTTGTTTCTGTGGGCCATAACCCCATGAACATTCATATAAGCACATGCATCTTCATCTAATCCCTATAGAGTTGCATTTGTGGGTCCTCCATCACTACCTTAGGTATTATATATTTTTTTGGGCTTTCATGGGTTGCGCCCCTCCATACCGATAGCCTTCGCAGTCTTGTGCATCTCCTTATGAGTTTCCTTAGAATCTTCCTCCACAGTTTCATTCTTGTCTTGACTTCTCTCTTGGTGCTTCCCTGGGTCTGATCCCGAGGTTCCTGTCACTGGTGCCATGAAAAATTCCCTTCTTGGCCCTTTCCCTTTGTCCACCACTACCTGTTTGTAAAAGGGGGTCCCCTATCCCCCCCCACCCTTGTTGTTCATGCTTCTCTCTGCCATGGTCATGACTGTCAAACCCTAGATCGTCGCGACTGTCAAAACCAAAGAGAAGTATTAATATCAATAATACCTATCAATAATAATAATAATAATCTATTTTTAAGGTCACGACCAAGCCACACCAAATTGGTGTATAATACCCCCTTGTTTGTGGGACAAGGGATCCCCTCTACCTAGCCATTTGACTGGTAAAGTCTACAGAGGTATACATAACCTACCCGTCTATGGATTTGAACTTGTGACCTCTTAGGAGGAAACACATGTTGTTAACCATTAGGCCCACTCAGGCTGTATTCATCTAAAAATTAACATATAATCACAATGACATCACAATATAACTCATAATCAAAGAATAATCATGATGCATCATAACTGGATCACTTTCTCGCAAGTGTCCTCAATGAATGAGTCAGTATAAAATGTGATCAATTTAAATGGATGTTACATACACCCCCTCTTGTTTTACGCTTCGTCCTAAAGTTTGTAAAGTATAAAAATGAAAGCAATAAATGTATTTGACAAAAATCTAAATATCCAGTCTATCAAACAAATAAGGAAATCGTTGACACATCTTAGATGCATTCTCCCATGTAGTCGAGTGTGGACTATAATTTTCCCACTGGAACTTGACCTTATCGAATATTCAACGTCATAGTTATGGAGTGCAATGGTCTAGTATGTGGATTGGCTTCGCCATGAGAGAACCCTTGTCTGACACCTGCAAAGAACTCATGTCAACAACATGTGACAGATCGGAAATATAATGTCAAAAAAGAGATACATGAAATACATCGTGCATACACCTCAAAGAATCAATAACAGATAGTCGGTAAGCCATGGGTCCTTTATTTCCCACAATTTCTAAAGGTTTGAAAAAACTAGGAGAGATATTAACACCCTTTCCAAACTTGATTGAAATCTTACGTCGTTTTACTTGCAAGAAAACTCTATCACCAACCTCATAACTACGGTCAATGCAATGCACATCAATATAAATATTCTATCAATATTGCACTTCTTTAATCCTTTACCTTATCAATTGCATCTATTCTTCCATTTCTTGGATAACTTATGGTCCTACCAGAATCCTATCCTCTAGTCTATCCCAAATCAGAGGTGTCTAACATGGTCGTTCATAAATAAACTCAAAAGGATCCCTCTTAATCGTACTCTGATAAATTTTGTTGTATGCAAACTCTACCAATGGTAAAAACTCTTCCCAATGTTTATGTTGATCCATCACGTACATTCAAAGCATATCCTCTAAGATTTTATTTGTTTTTTTAATTTTCCCATTTGTTTCAGGGTGATATGTTGTGCTAAAATTCAGTTACATTCCCAAATCCTTTTGGAAACTAGTCCAAAATCATCCTATAAACACCGGTCCTCGATCATATATGATCCTTCTTGGTACAACGTGCAACCTCACAATCTCACTAACAAATAATCTAGCTATGTATGGTTCATGATACGTCGTACACACTGGAACAAAGTGTGCACTCTTTGTCATAGTGTCAATGAATACAAAAATTGAATCATGTCTCCTTACCATCAATGGAAATTCAACAATTAAATCCATCGAAATGACTTCCCATTTTGATTCAGGAATCATGTGTGGCTGTAACAATCCCATTGGATGTCTATGCTCAACCTTAATTTGTTGACATTCTAGACATATCGCCACATAATTAACTATATCCGCTTTCATTCCTTTCCAAAGGAATAAAGGCTTAAGGTATGCCTTCATCTTCGTGACTACGGGATGAGCCATGTACATTTCTCGATGATCTTCACTCAAAATTAACTTTCTCAATTCAGCGTTAGGTGCTACATAAATTTTTCCTTTATACCTCAATAATTTTTCATTGTACAATGAATAACCTTAGAACCTCACTACCATCATGGTATCTCGTCCAATATTATCCTTCACTTCCTTGTACCAATCGTCGTCTATCTGTAGAGATAGAATATTTTCTCAAAGATTCATCTTAAGAGGTATTATTGAGAATATGTGTGGTCTTTGAATCAACACATTTGCTACTTTGTTCACCATTCCTTAAATGTAAGTAATCTCAAAGTCATATTCGCTAAGTAGTTCTGACCAATGCCTTTGTCACGCATTCAAGTCACTTTGAGTAAAAATATGCTGCAATCCACAGTGATCAGTCTTTAATTCAAATTTTCTTCCAATAAAACAATGTCTCCAAACTCTCAAGGAATAAACAATTTCTAATAACTCCAAATTGTGAGTTGCGTAATTATCTTCATGCCTTCTTAATTTCCTTGAATTGTAAGCAATCACTCGATCATATTGCATCAAAACTACACCTAAACCTTCCTTGGATGCATCTATGCATACCAAGAATTCCTTTTCCATGTCAGGAACCTTCAGTATCGGTGCTATCATTAATAAATCCTTAATATTTTGAAAGGCTTCCACGCATTTCTCTGACCATACAAATTTCTTGTTTTTCTTCTGCAATTTCGTAATTGGATTTTCTATCTTCGAAAAACCTTCAACAAAACGTTGATAATATCCTGCCAACCCCAAAAATCTATGTACTTATTTTACATTTTTCGGTGCTGGCCATTACATAATCTCCTCTTCTTTCGTTGGATCCAGAATGATACCTTCTCCAAATATAATATGTCCCAAGTAGTGAATCTTTGCTTGATAAAATTAACATTTCGATAGTTTTTCATACAAATGTTTTTCTCTTAAACACTGTAAGACTAACCTCAGGTGTTTTTCATGCTCTTCTTTCATCCAATAATAAATTAGCATGTCATCGATAAATACTTGTAAAATCGAGTCCAAGTATTCATAGAACACCCCATTCATCAAACTCATGAATACCCCCGAGGAATTCATCAGTCCAATAGTAAAACAATAAAATCATAGTGTTTGAATCTCATATTAAATGCAGTCTTAGGGATATTTTCCTCCTTATTCTATAACCAATGATATCGCTATCTCAATTCAATATTTGAAAACACAGTTTCTCCCTTCATCTGATCAAGAAAATAATATTTAACCCATGGAAACGGATATTGGTTCTTGATTGTAGCTTTGTTCAATTGATGATAGTCAATTCAAAGCCTCCCTGATCCATCCTTATTTCTGAAAAAAAATAATTGGTGCATCCCAAGGCGACACACTTGGATGTATAAGTCCCAAGTCTAACAACTCCTTCAATTTCATTTTCAACTCCTACAGTTTAGGTGTCAACATCCGGTATGGTACTTTTGCAATCAGTTATGTTCCGAGTTTCAAATCTATGGTAAACTCTAATTCTCTTTCTGGCGGTAAACCTGGTAGTTCCTGTGGAAATACGTATGCAAACTTTGATACTATAGGAAGGTATTCTAATACTTCCTTGTCCCCATTTTCATTAAGAACTAAGATGGTGTATAACTTACACCCATTTCACATTCTTTTCTGTAATGTTTAGGAAGAAATAAATGTCAACGACACTCCCTGGTTTCTTCCTACAATCACTCTACTCTGTCCCAAATCATCTATTAAACTTAACTATTTTTTATTGTAGTTAAGTATCACATCGTGTGATTCTAACCAATCCATTCTGATCACTATCTCATAAGATCCCAGGATTGTAACATACAGGTCTACAATTGTCACGAAGTCACCCCATTTAATGTTACACACCTTAACTTTTCCTCCAACCTTTTGCTTGGCACCAAATTCCATTTTCATATGTCTAAACTCATCTTGTTTGACTACCTTCACCTTAATTCTTTTAATTGAAACACTAGATACAAAAAATTTAGTAACTCCTGGATCTTTTAAAATACTAAAATGTTGATCACTCATCATACCTGATGTCTCGAGCACAGTGGATTGATTCTTGGCCGGGCAGTTATTCACCACTACATGTATCATGTGGTCCTTTCCAAAATATCCAAGTATCATCGGTCCTAATGATCCGACAACTCTTTCCCTATCAATAAGAAAGTATCTCTGGTAATGTGGCTCTCCACATGTCAAACATCCATTCTTCGCTATGGTGCTCCTAGTCCTAGAAGTATAAGTTGTTGGCCTAGGAGTCTGTTGTACTGGTATGTTTTGCGGATCGAGTCTAAAATGTTGTTGTTGATGTGGACGAAAATGCTGCTACTACTATTGTGCTGCTATATAAGGGTCCTCTGTTGAGGAGTATGTCATTGCGATGTCAATAATATAGGTCCTCTAATCATATCACGGTGCACAAAAGTCTGTCTATCTAGTGTTTGATGGTGTGATTCTTCAGGTGGCACATGTCCTCTCTACCTAGAAGGATTCCTTCCCTGACCCTGATTTTTCATCTCTTCCTCAACAATGAGGTCCTTCTCAACTGCATCATGCAACGCCTGATGCATCAAGATCCTCAATTTCACAGAGATGTTGAGGTTGAGGATGAACTTAAACTTGTTAACCTTTAATTTCTCAATGTTTAGATGTGGAGCATATCTAAGTAGTTCCATGTACTTGGCCTCATTCTCTGGTACCATATGACTACCCTGTCATAAAGAGTTGAACTCATTAAGCTGATGATCAATGAATTCATTGGACATATACCTTTCCCATAATCGTTCCTCAAATAATTCTCATGACATGTCTTCAACGACCATGTTTAGTTTAGGTAAGAGTGTCTTCCACCAAAGAAGAGCACTCCCTTTCAGTTGAAATACTTCCATGCAAAATTTCATGTTGGAGGTGTAATCGCATAGTGAAAATCACATCACCATGCTCTCCAACCATGCCTCAGAGGCTAATCCATCTGTGGCACTCCTGAACTCGTGAAATTTCACTTTCTCGAGTTCTCTGTGTATACTACTACTACCTGCTGGAGTGCGTTGTGAACCCTCATTAGGCACATACTCTCTGCCATCATCTCAATCCAGGCTATTGATCAATGACTCTGAAATCCTCTCGAAGGATCTCATCATACCTACCACATCTCCCACAACAACCTGCTCATGTTTAGTAGTCTTCTCCTCTCCAAGTGGATTCGATCCCTCATGCGTGGATGCTCTCATAGAAAGCATACCTCTTCCTCCAGCACCATGTTGTCTACTCATCTTGCATCCTCTGACCATGATATATGTCATGAACAAATCCAAATTTTTATTAGCAATACATCTTTAGCTAAAAAAAAACAATGGAAGGTGTAACGGGTCCGTTGTCGCATATTTGAACCCACTTTGATACCATATGTAAAAAACATCATAAAAATACCCAAGCATGCGAAAAATGAGGTAAATGTTTTTCAACTTTGTACTCTTCACATTAAAGTAAACTCGTATTATCATTGACAATGTAACACCCCATTGTTTACGACCAAAAGAGTAAGAAATCTATATAAGTATGTAATTAATAAATTCTCAACCTTTGTGTTATTTAACCTTCTTAAAATACAATATGGACTAAAGAATAATAGCTATAAAATAAAAATAAAACAAATAAATATTTTTATTTGTTCTAATATCAATATATCCAAAACTAAAAGACATCATTTATCAATCACAAGGAACTAATACATTCTTAACAATGTCTCTAGTTGGGTTGTTAGTATTTTTAGTGTCTGTCAATTTATACAGGGAAATAGTTGATCAAGCATGCCTAAGTGAATGATTGAGCCAACTATAATATTATTCGAGAATTTGTATGAACAATATAATCCAACAATTAACATTTACAAAATTAATACAATTCATTAAAATAAAACCAATTTCACATTATGACACATTTATCATTTATTTTCTTGTAAATTAACATATCTATTACTATGATATTGTAAGTGTTACAAACTCATAAAATATGTTGATGGTTTTAATTATAATAACCACATTCCATATTATTTGAATTGACCTTCCAATTAAACTCTTCTTTTTGCTTTTATACGACTTCAATTTTCTCTATCCATTAATGCTTCTAAGGAGAAGTTCTATACATATATAAATTATTATAATAAGGTGCATTTTAATCCATGATAAATCTAATCCTTGGAGTATGAGTGATACACGAGAATAAAACTTAATGATCCAACTTAATTGTTTCAATATGAAAAATCAACAACATGAGCCCTGATTTTAGCATAATAAAATCATTCTCATCATTGGTTTCCCCTCTAGGGTTTTTTGAGGGGTATCTACCAAAACATATTGGTGTGTGTGCGCTTGATTTGATTTCCTGGTTTATGCTTCCACTACATGTTTAGTTGATTACTCATCTATGGTTTTAGTGGATAAATACATTTTATTTTGAGCTAATTACCGGGTGTTGGGATGAAGTGTTAAAATCAACATGGCATCAGAGCATACCAAGGGTTGATTCCACAGTGATATTTTCAACATGGTATTGGAGAAGGTTCTATGAGAGGAAACTAAGTACATGATTTTAGATCCATAGAATATTCATAACCAATCGAAAGAAACCGAAGGACAAATTCCATGGAAATAGTCGTATTGAGATAGGACTAAGTTTTTGCAGGTGTACAAAGGTTTACGTGGGTCACATAGGTGATATTCATGTACATATGATGGTCACAAGATGGAGAATCACATATACATAGTTTTCAGTGGTGATAGTCGCATACATGCATAGTTCATAGTGGTGACAGTCGCATACTGGTTAGTATAGGGGCAATTTTCAGCGGTAGGTTATTTCTAGGGAAATTTGTTAGGCCTTAGGGATGAAAAAAAACACCATTGAGAGTTGAAGACAGATTGGATGGAGAATCCAACTTTCTATCTTGGAAAACAAGAGTAACTTTGGCGTTGAAGGAGTACGACCTTTGGGAATTAGTGGATGAAGTAGTTACTCCACTGACATATCTGACAACTTTGGATGTTCACAACAAGAAGGATATCAAAGAAGAGAGGGTCCTCTTATATTCTATGAAGGATCATAAAATCCCTCACTTGACCAAGAAATATATGACCAAAGATATGTTTTATGCCTTGGTAAGTTTATTCGAGGACAAAAACATGAATAATATGGTCTTAAGGAATAAACTCAGATCATTGTGCATGTCTAGATTTGATAATTTTACTATCTATCTCATGAGGATAACATAGGTACGTGATATAATTGCAGCCATAAGGGAGACAACATAGGATGCATAGCTCATGAATATGGCATTTAATGGTCTTCCCAAGTCATGGGAACCGTTTGTCAAGGGAATTTGTGCTTGGAAAAATATCCAAGATTGGAAGAGACTTTGGGATCATCCAAGAAGAGACTCGAGAGGATTGTAAGAGAAAAAAACAAGGAGGTAGTGTAGAGAACTTGGCTTTTTTCAACAATAAAAGGAAGGCAAAAGGAAATAGTTCTAGCAAGAAGGGTAATAGTGATGGAGGATCATCATAGCCAGGGAAGAAGAAGGGCTTGAGTAAAATCAAGTGTTTCTCATGTCATAAGAATGGAAATTATGCATATAAGTGTTTGAAGAAGAAGAATAAAGGTAATGGAAAGATACAGACAACAACATCAACAAAGATGCAACTTGATGAGTTTGCAACAAAGTTTGAAAAATATTTCTCACTAGTTTATTTCCTTTCTACTAGCACACCAATGAGGAGTGTTTGGTTCATGGAAAATGGTGCATCGTGTCATATGAAAGAAGAAGAATATATATTTGGAAGTATGACAAAGAGTGACATAAATATTCATGTACAACTTGGTGATGATTCCATGTATATAGTGAAGGGAGAGGGAACAATTATGTTATGTCTTGAGTTAGGAGGATCATTAGATGACCATGATGTGATTTACATACCAAGTTTGAAGAATAATTTACTTTCAATATCATCTATAGAGAACAATTTTTTTTTCAATTACTTTTCAGAGAGGGTAGGCACTCACACATCTAGAGAAGGCTATCCTAAAAAATGCGGTGGTCGTTGGGTTATATAAGTCATCTTATATAGGTTGCATGGAAATCCTTTTCAATATTTGGTACACGACAATGATATCTTATGTGAGTTGTGGAACGGGAGGTTGGGACACCTACACTACAGGTATTTTCCAATTCTAAGGGGGATTGTTCTAGGTCTTCTAGAGTTCAGGATTGAACGACATGGAGTGTGCAGAGGGTGTGAACTTGGAAATAATTCCAAATATGATTTTCCTAGAAATGAGAGTAGGGCCAAGGGGATATTGGATCTTATCCATTTAGATGTGAGTGGGTTGATGTGAGTAGCATCATTACATGGATTGTCTTATTATGTGACATTTATCAATGATTTTTCCAGGATGACCTAGATCTTCTTTATGAAGTCCAAGGATGAGGGATTCAGTCAGTTTCAGGAGTTTAGGGCTCAGGTAGAGAACCAAACAAGTAAGAGGATCAAGGTCTCGAGGTTTCATATTGGTGGAGAGTACACCACCAATGAATTCAATGATTTCTACAAGAACGAATGGATCAAAAAGGAGTTGACAATGTCATACACCACTTAGTAGAATGGGGTTGCAGAGAGAAATAATCATTCCATCATTGGTTCTTTCAGGGCTATGATACATGACCAGGATTTGCCTATGTTTTTGTGGGTAGAGGCATGTAGCATAAATGTGTATGTGTCGAACATGAGTCCTCCCAAGATATTTAGCAACAAGACTCATGAGGAGGCATTCTCAGGGGTGAAGAATGAGATAGGACATTTGAGGATCTTTGGTTGTCCAATTTATATATATCCATGTGCTTGTCTAGAAGTGTTGAAGTTGGAGCCTTCACGACAACAAGGTATACTTGTGGGGTACAATGAGAACTCAAAGGCTTACAAGATCTTCATTCCAACACAATGTAATATAGTTGTGAGAAGAAATGTTAAGTTCTAGGAGAAATTTGCATCTTGTAGTAATCAAGAGTCATCAACAGTGACAGAGGACAAGGAGAAACACGATCCAAAGGATTATAAACAATTGATAGTTCATACTTCAGTGGGCAAGAGTTAACCCTTTTGATTCATGTGAGGAGACTGAGGTGGCTATTTGTAACAACCATCATAACAACACCCGAGCATGTGGAAAATGAGGTAAATTTTTTTCAACTTTATACTCTTCAATTTAAAGTAAAGTCAAGTTATCTTATCAAGGACAATGTAACACCCCATTATTTATGACCAAAATCATAAGAAATTTATATCAGTAAGTATGTAATTAAGATATTCTCACCCTTTAAGTTATTTAACCTTTCTTAAAATCTAAAGTGGACTAAAGAATAATATCTATAAAATAATAAGAAAAAAACAAACAAATATTTTTATTTGTTCTAATATCAATATATACAAAACTAAAAGACACCATTTATCAATCACAAGGAACTAATACATTCTTAACAATGTCTCCGGTTGGCTTGTTAGTATTTTTAATGTCCATCAATTTATACGGGGAAATAGTTTTGTTAGTATTTTTAATGTCCATTAATTTATACAGGGAAATAGTTGGTCAAGCATGCCCAAGTGAAGAATTGAGCCAATTCTAATATTATTTGAGAATGGTATGAACAGAGAATGTGTATGAACACCATAATCCAATAATTAAGATTTATGAAATTAATACAATTCATTAAAATAAAACCAATTTCACATTATGACACATTTATCATTGTTTTTCTTGTAAATTAACATATCTATTAATATGATATAATAACTATTACAAACTCATAAAATGTGTTAATGGTTTTAATTATAATAACTATTACAAACTCATAAAATGTGTTAATGGTTTTAATTATAATAACCACATTCCATAGTAATTGAATTGACCTTCCACTTAAACTATTTTTTTTTGTCTTTTATAAGACTTCAATTTTCAAAATCCATTAATGCTTCTAAGGAGAAGTCCTATACATATATAAATTATTATAATCAGGTGCATTTTAAGCCATGATAAATCTAATCCTTGGAGCATGAGTGATACGGGAGAATAAAACTTAACGATCCAAATTAATTGTTTCAATAAAGCATGGATGATCCACTTAAGAAATCAACATTCAAAGTCTTAAAATATTGAAATAGGGTAAAGAAGAGCTATGAATATATCGTTAAACTAACACTTGATTAAGGTTAGTATTGAGACTCACTAATATTTAGGTAAATTTTTCTATTGAGATAAATACTAGAGGGTGGAATTCATTCGGTTCTGTTCAACTTATTCACATAAAAAGAATGAAGCACGTGTCTGGTTTACATACTAATTGTAAGATATAGATGGACATGATTACAATTTTTTTTTTTTAATAAATTTCGATTAGATGGAGCTAGGACTGTATGTACACGAATAGACCGATAAGTTTGAGTCGAAGGTTTTCTGTGTTAGTAAAAAATTTGTGTTCTAAATTTAATTTTTAGACGAGGCTAAACCTCAGATTGAGACACGTCCAAGCTTAGTGCGCAACAAAGGAATAATTTCTAAGTGAAATTTTCTCTGGATTTATTTAAAAACAAAGTCTACATCAGTAATTATGATAACTGGAGATGCATCTTGAGTCCTCTCTAAAACTCTCACTCCTGGAGCTTGATTATCGAATTTAGAGGAGCGCAATGACTTAGGAAACAAGGGTTAAGGTGTAGTATATTAATTTGACTACCAGTAGGAGAGTTACTTAGACAGAAAGCTCTCGAACTCTTAAAAATATTTTCTGAGAAGGTCTCGGCCCGAGAATTGTTGGGAATGGGATCTAGAGTACACAAGTAGATTGATATGTCTGTTCAATCAAGAATCTAAAATCACAAAACCTCATTTGCTAATTATGTTGTAACCTAAAGGGAGAAAAATACTTCAAAAGGCCAGAGAGAGGAGAGACCTACGCACTTAACTCTGCAAGGATAAGCGAAAATTACAATCGAATCGATATTTCAATATACGGTTAGAAAATTTCACCCATCGGATAATTTATCATTTGGAAGGATTGAATATAATAAGATGGAGAGTAAGAATGAGGACTACGACGCTAGGATTTAGAGGGAAGAAAATGAAATACCAGTAGGTTATCAAATGAAAAGAACAAATTCGAGCTGCGTTAAAATTGATCAAATAATAAATTCAATCAATCTAAAGCAATCAACAACGATGTATCTATTTGATCTCCTTCAAGGTTGAAGGATCCAATAGGTAAATTAGGATTCAGGCGACAACACATACCAATACCGACTTAACCAACACAACTGTGATAATATATAAACATCAATGAACGTAGACTTGCGATATGTCACTGAATTTTGCACGACACTCAAATTTTTAATTTGGGGATTCTACAACCCTATCCATCAATATTCTCCCCTAACTATTTTTAAAAATAAGAGGCAATGGTTCAAAAGAATACTTGAAACATGAGAAACGACGCTACCATGAATACAGAATTTGTATAAATATTAATTGAAATCAAGTCTTGTACAGTCCAGGAAATTCTAATCTCTGCAATTACAAAATCATGTCTGATTATTTTTATTTGTTCATTAATTCATTCAGATACACTAATAAAAGAGTAATTGATTCAATAAAAAACACATGGGAACCATGAACTGCATTTGCAAGAAGAATAATAATTATATCTTCAATAAGTTGCTACAGGATGAAATGCGAACTCATGTATCAATAACATTATTATGCAATAAAATACCGTAACCAGTGTGAATTTGTTGTTGAATGAGACTTAGACTCAGAAGTTGTGGACGTTATCCTTGCTTCCACCCTATAATCCAATTACTTCATCGGTACCTCCGAGTTAAGTTGAGGGGTACTTTTCTTCCCTCTTAGCCCCTCTAGTCACAAAGGGTAACACACAAAAACCAGAAAACAATAGCACCAAACCTGAGTCTCAAGGAAGAGCTTTCATTCTTTTCCATGTTTTGGAACCCAACTCTCAACAACTAAATTAATTCAGAAAAAATTGACAACATAACAATACTTTCCAAAATAATTTCCAAAAGTCCATTCCTCTCCATTTATTTTATAGAAAAATTCCCAATTACACATGTCCTAATGCACAAATAATTAATTTTTAATAATTTAAATAAAGGATTATTCACCTACTACATGTGTCACACTCTCCCCAAGTTGCACATGTTAATTTTTTATTTTATTTTATTTATTTAGGCATTTTCCCTCACATTCCCCAATTTGTTCCTATTTTTTCTCTTAGTTGTCCCTTAGTTCCCTATTCTTCATTTATTTTGTGTCCCATAACTAGATTTTAGTTTGAGTTGGATTATGAGTCTTCTCTTAGTTATAATTAGTGGTTAGTTGACTCAATATGCTACTCTATGGGGACCACCTATTCTCTCATGTTTTAATTTCTTCTTATTTAAAAATCCATTTTATTATTTTAATGCACAGCATTTAGTCACTTTATTCTTATTCATTTATTAACTTAACTCACTAATCCAACTCCTTTATTCCCTTTTTATGTTTTGATTTAGACAAACATATTAGACTTTGACTCTTGTTAGATTTCTTAGTTATAAATTAATAATTAGTTAATACACTATTCTAACAAAGTCTAACCAGTTTTGCTATATTTTCTAAGTCATTTATATTTTTGTTGATTCACA
Organism: Picea engelmannii; assembly: GCA_009831015.1. Taxonomy (NCBI): domain Eukaryota; kingdom Viridiplantae; phylum Streptophyta; class Pinopsida; order Pinales; family Pinaceae; genus Picea; species Picea engelmannii. The sequence continues at coordinate 85,558 of ML806954.1, read as the reverse complement.
ATTGTTTACATGACATGCCCTTCAAGACGCACCTCTGTGCTCCAAGGGTGTCACTCGCCTTTGATTAGTTTGGAAGTTTGTTCAACACTTGGAGTCAAGACTCCACTTGGTCGACCTTGTGAGAGACTAAGGGTTGTATAAGCAATAAAGATTATGCCTTATTACAAACCCCGTAGAGTTATTCATGAGCGATTGTCCCAGTCTTCCCTCACGACATCATGGACCCCTCAGAATGAGGTAATCATTAACCATGTGTTCAGGTCATGGCATAAGTGCTAGTAGGTTGTGACAGGAATAATGCCACACCTCTCCCTCATCTGTCTGATTTTTGTGTATGGCCCCTTTACTCCATATGTGAGTTGGATTAACAAGTGTCACCAAGCCTGCATCTAGTAACAAGAACAATGTCTATAATCTATATACATAGAATCCATACTGAAATCATCATAACTCATACATGTAACTCAATACTAAAAAACTCAAACCAAATACAAATCCACTCCCTGACTCAATCTTGAGTCCAAGTAAGTCCATTGATGCCATCATCATTATCAACCTGTCATGTATACTACAGACTCAAGAGAAATCATCAATCATACCTTTCAATATATATACTTCTAAAAATTAACATATAATCACAATGATATCACAATATAACTCATAATCAAAGCATAATCACAATGTGTCATAACTGAATCACTTGCTCGTGAGTGTCCTCAACGAATAAGTCAGTATAAAATGTGATCAATGGAATTGGATGTTACACTATTGCATACATTGAGGGATGCTAATGAAGATCCTAGGAGAGCGGTCAGAGAGCGCAGGTCTTCGAAGAAGTTTTTGAACTATATGTCACTTATGATTAGCATCAGTGATGTTGAGCCTTCCAATTTTGAGGAAGAAATAGATCAACGGGTATGGTGGGATGCCATGGTAGAGGCGTACAACTCTATTATGAGGAATGATGTTTGGGACATAGTGTTGTTGGACATATTGTCATTGATGTCAACATGCGATGTCATTACATTATAATTATGATTTGGTATGAACAAAGAGCATTAAATACATGTACAAAAGGAATAACAAATTAGAAGCTCAGAAGAGATGATGCACATGAAGCTCAGAAGGGAAAGTGCATTGTAGAAACACGATCAGATCAAGTCGTGACCATTGGATATGCAAGTGTCATATCAAGGGAAGGGATTGATTGCATAGCATGAAGGGAGAAGTAAACAACACATTAATTCCAATCCCGCAATTAGTCTAGACCGTCAGATTACAAGAGAAGGATCGTTGGAGGACTGTTCAACAATCAAATCAAGTCATGATCGTTGGATACGCAAGCACCAGATCAAGGGTAGGGATTGATTACGGAGTGCAAAGGGAGAATTAAACAACGTGTTATTTCCAATCCCATAATTATTCTAGACCATAAGATCTCATCAATTCAAAGATCGACGAATGTGGTTGATCCACCAAAAATCACACAACTTCAATTGCGGAGTTTGGGCGATGGGATAAATCACGTGAAAGTTACAATTCCTCAATCCACGCAGACCGTTGATGGTCACTCGACAATATATCTATGGTTAGAACGAGTTCCACTACCAAACGAGAAGTTTCTATTACGGAACTTGACGATAGTTTTAAATGTCATGCTAGTTGAGGACCCCACAATCATCCTTGATCTTTGATCTCATCTGAGAGCATTCCCGACTGTTGGATCAAGGAAATTAGAAGGATAGGATAAGCAAAGAAGAAGACCGTAGCCCTGAAGTCCTGAAGTGAATGAGGACCATCAGATATGGACAATACATGATGGTTGCTGGATCAAATAGTGGTCAACTTCAACGTTGACCACTTTAGCAAAAAAGGATTCAAAAGATATGAGTTCACCCAAATGTCGAAGTTCTGAATTCACTCTTAATCATCGATATGAGATACATTTCAAGAGTTAGGACAATCGTTAGATCTAGGAGAAGAACATGTGCCACATGAGGATATCCACATCAACAAGGACACGTGGTTCAATCAGATGATGACAAGTGTCAAAGTGCAGTTGGCATTTTAGGTATGCATATGTCACAAATCTAAGTGACATGTGGGAGACACTCAATTAGTGCCAACAAGTGACATGAGCAATTTACATCACTTCGGGAGTTTGTACTTTGGGAGCTTCACCACCAACAAATACCCGAAGTCCCGAAGTTCTCAAATGAATGCAAACCATTCATCATGAAAATAAAATCCAACCGTCTCATCTATTTCGGAAAAATGAACTCCAAAAGATTGAAGGATTGTGAAGGAGAAATCACCGGAAGAGCCAAAGGCTGAATTCAACGCTAACCATTGATCTACTTCGGGAGCATTCTCAACTGATGATTAAGCATAGTGGAAGGATAGCGTAAGTGGAGGTGTTAACCGAAAACAAGTGGTCACCACTTCTTTATGACTTATTTAGTAGGTAATAACTCCGGAGGAATTTCTACTCTAGAATTCATAAGCCACGAATAGCCAAATTTCTGAAGTAAATGAGAACTGTCCATCTCATCGTGACATTAAAACATGATTGTTGATTTTGATAAGTGATCAAGCACTCACTTGGCTTAGTGTCTGGTCACCACATGTGTTCATATGGAATAAAGAAACAAAGGGAGAAAGAAGAGGCAACACTTAAATTAATATGCTCGTGGTCCTGTGCCTATGGTCATATATAAATGGTTTGAAGGAAGCGCCTCTACAAACTTTGATTTCTGCAATATTTGCAGAGACAAAAAATTAAGTTAAATCGAATCGATCCATACCTGTGATCGATTAATGAAAATCATTTTCATTAAATTGAAAAGGCTTCTCGAAAATATTTGAATAAAGAAAAAAAAATGAGATTATTTTTAATGAAGAGGTGAGATGGTCCAAACAAAGGGACATAATGTTTCATAGCTCACACCAGTTGGAAGAGTATGTAAATGAGAAAGAGTGGTGAGAAGAAAGTTTCTCTGCAATCAAGATAAGAAGATCAAAACAGAAGCAGATTCCAAGAAGGAGAACTGTTGGTTCTTATGAAGTGAGGGTGGAAGGGAGGAGCATGGAAGGATTCATATCCTTACTAAGAAAATTGTAAAAGATAAGGGAGTTGGAGCTTCCTAGGGTTGGTGCCCTAAATACAAGGGAGTTGGTGCTTCCTAGGGTTGGTTCCCTAAATACGAGGGAGATGGTGTTTCCTAGGGTTGGTTCTCTGAAGAAGGGGATCTGTGTTTCCTATATTTGTTGCTCTAAAGAAGATTGGTTTCCTTCACTATTATTTATAAAACCTTGTAATTGATGCTAAATATATTTATATAATTTTTTTTTTATACAATTCAATGTTGATTTATTGTGGTGATCAATAAAATATAAAAAGTAATTGTTAATTGTTAAGAAGGGGTAATACTGATTCACCCCCCCTCTCAGTATTCCAACATTTGGTATCAGAGTGGGTCCTTCAGTACAGTCTAACAAATGGAACCTAGATCCTGAAAATGGATCAACAAGAGAGAATGTCTAACAACAAAGCACCATTGTTCAATGGAGGAGGCTATTCTCTATGGAAAATAAGAATGAGAAACTTCATGTTGGCTCTTGGTTTTGAAATATGACAATCTGTTGTAGATGGTTACACTACACCAACTCCTCCACCCAAAGACGCTACATGAAAAAAAATGTGTAATGCCAAATAAAGAGAAATTAATGGAATTCTAGGATGGTTGACTAATTCTATATATGTGAAGGTTATGCATTCTAAATCAGACAAAGAAATCTGGGACAATTTGGAGGTTGTATATGAAGGAGATGACAAAGTCAAGGAAGCCAAAATATAGACCTATAGAACTCAGTTTGAAAATATGAAAATGAAATAAGAAGAAAATATTGTTGAGTACTTTCATAGGGTATATAAAGTGGTTAACTCAATTAGAGCGGCATGAGAAGAAATTACAGATAAACCTATTGTGAAAAAAATACTAAGGTCATTACCTATGAGATATGATGCAAATATTTCTACAATTGAAGATAGATCTAATATAAACACACTCACAGCTGATCAACTTCATGGAATTTTTACAGCATATGAAATGAGAACAATGAATGATAAATCAACAAAAGATGAAACAACCTTTAAATTATCTAAGACAAATATGAGGCAGGATCAAAATACCAATGATAAGTTATTAGATATATAAGATGTAGAAGAGGTCAACTTTATAAAGAAACTCCAGAAAGGATTTGGAAAATATAAAGGAAAGTTACCTTTCAAATGTTTCAAGTGTGGAAGAATCAGACAATTTTCTAACAAATGTCCCAAAAGAAGATATCAACTCTTCATAAATGAGTGAAGATGAAGATTCAAAGCTTATGTTTATGGGAATGAAAACTCAAGCTGATAAACATTTAGAAGATGAAAAAGAGGAGAAATTTGAAGAAGATATCCTTACTGTAATTGAAGAACTAGGAAAAACTAAGAAACAAAATAGGGTACTAAGAAGAGAGCTTCTAGAGATTAAAGAAGCTACTAAATCAAGAGACAGGGAAGTTTCCAAAACCCTCGAGTCAGAACAGACCATCAATGATTTGAAGTCCCAGCTCTTGGAAGCTAATAAAATTGAAGAAATCATTTTAAAACAACTTAGTGATAAAAAACAAGCATGTGAGAAACTATAAGCTGAGATTAAGCTGCTAAAAAGTGAACTTGAGAAATAAAAGAAGAGATCAAACTTTGGAAAAATTTCAAATATTTTGGATGAAATTCTCAATAGTCAAAGGTCACCAAACAACAAGACTCGTTTGGGATACACCCAAGTCTCAACTTCTACATCACAAGGATCTGTCAAAATACTAACTAGTTATGCAAATGCTCTGAAGGGATCCTCAAGAAGAGAAGATAATAAGGAAAATATGATACCATTGAACATTGTTCCACATAAACATAAATCAACATTCCATACTAAAGTAAAAAATGATAGGAAGAATACAATCACCTGAAGGAATCCCCCTAATAAATATCTATTCATTGGATATTGTTACTCTTGCAATAATTTTGGACATAAGGCAGTGCACTGCAAAGCTTATGGACAATACAATATTAGAAATGTCGAAAGATATAACAACAATAGGTACAATACATATAATATAAAGTTTCACTAGTGCTCAGAGAATTTGGCTTGGTGGAATGCCAAGGTGAAATGGCTCCAATCTCTACTTCGTAGGATGATAACGCAAAGGTCCGACATGACCGCTGCACCAAAATTCCCCCATCCATTGTATCACATGAATCCCATTTTTCTTGCACGATGGAACTGTACTTCGCTTCTTGACGCAAAATAATGTTCTCCTTCCATTTAATGGTGATGGGAGGGGAGATGACCTGCCATATTAATGACTGGGGTTTGGGGCAGGCTACGTGGCCACTCTACGCTACATGACACCCCATCCGGGATTGGATAATCATTCTTGGCCAGGTCCAACCATCGGTCTGGAAGCTCGGAGTGGGGAGAGGTTTGTGCATTCTAGTGAATCAGCTCCATTTTGGAAGCTACATCTTCATTTTCCATATAATAAACTACCTTGTTTGCCTCCCTTTTCACATGTGGGGGCATGATGGTGATATTGGTTGTAAGAGGGATACAAACTCTTCCAGGAATCTTGAAAGTCTCCAATTGGGAGATATATCTAGGGTATGCTCCCCATGTATAATTTTGGTTATGAGATGAATGATGATCTAGGGATCCCCCTCCACAATGATCTTTTTTAGGTAGTGTTCCATTTTTGTCTTGATTCCTCTGAGGAGGATCCAGAGCTGAACATCATTGTTTGTATTGGAAACGAGAAAGCCTGCTGCATAGTAGAGAATTTTCCCTTTTGAGTTTCTAGGGACAACATCAAAGCATACAAGACATGGATTCCCTTTTGGCGTGCCATCAAAGTTTAGTTTAATGAAACCCATAGGTTGCAGGGACTAGGTGCTTGGGCTATTGGTTGATCATTTGGCCACTGGTCTTTGTATTGTGCCAGTAAGATTGAGCTGCTAGGTTTGGAGGATATGAATTTCCCCTGGGCTGCACTTTAAGTCCTCTTCGGACCATTTTCCACTCATAATTGTTTCTTGAATCAAGTTCATTATTCTTTCCCACGTTGAGCTGGGGGGGGAAGTAGTTGATCGAAAGTTTTATTTGTTTATTTCCTTCCATATTTGCCACATGATGAAGCCAGGTAGAAGCTACCAGATGTGATCCAGGATTGGGTTTTGAAAGGAGATCAAGTCCCAGTTTTCCACTGTGTTGATGAGTTTGGACCTGTTCCTGTTGGAGCGGTGCACTATTTGAGTCCCCAAATCCAAAATTATATCATTGTAGTGGCAATGTTTGAATAGTTGCTCCATCGTTTATTCCTGTTGCTGATAGAGGGAGTAGATGGAGGGGCCTGTGAAACCCAGTTTCCTAATATTGTCCCATGTGAGGATGCGATTTTGGAATGTGAGCCATAAGAAGATGGACACCTTATGCTAGAGTTTTGGATTCTAGATCTTACCCCAAATTCTCTCCTTGGGTTGTTCCTGGTAGTTCCCCTATAAGTAGTAGGCTTCCTTGATAAAAAATCTGCCTGTTGTGGAGTGCCCCCATCTTAGAATGTTTGAGCCTTCTCTGATGTAAATTTTTCATTGATTTGCACAAGCTTTCCAAGCCCATAGATCCATCTTTGTTTGAAGGTGACGTTCATGTGGATCAGTCTTCCAATTGCTCCATGGATGATGCCCGTCATTCATTCTCCATAGATCCTTTACCCACCAGAAGTTCTTGGGCTGCATTAGTTTTCGTAGGGGAGTGAGTTCTTCAAGAGTGTTCCCCATTTATGATCTCCCATAAAGCATGCTTATGAATTAACAGTTTTTTGTTCCAAGCCATGTTCCATATATTGGATCCCTAAATTTGATCGTTGAATCTGATTAGCTTCTCTTCTCTGGTGGAGGGTGTATATTTCTTTTTCTAGATTTTTTCCTAGAGTTCTGTGGAGTGCTTGAGCCATCACCACCATAGTTTTTACCCCATGACTTGATATAATTTCCCTGGGTCCCTAAGCCCTAGGCCCCCTAAATATTTAGGTTTGCAGATCGTGTCCCAACCTACCAAAGACCACTTCTTGTTTGGGTCATTCTCGTGACATAAGAAGTAGCGCTTAATGTTCCTAATGGCTCGGATAACTAACTGGGGGGATGATAAGGTGGTAAATAGGTAGGTTGGAAAGGCTTGAAGAACATACTTTAGGAGTACCAACCTGGCTACAACATTAAGAGGTCTGAAGGTCCAGTTGTTGAGTCTATTGGATATGGAGAGTAGCAGGCTGTCCCAAGATATGTTACGAGAGACCACTCTTGTGAGAGGAACACCTAAATAATTGGATGAAAGGGATCTCTTGGGGATTCCTAGGAGGTGGGAGATATCATTTTGGACATCCACCGGAGTATTGAATAAGTAGAGCTTAGATTTTTCAAGGTTGGGCCATTCCAGAAGAACCAACAAAACCGATGAGGATAGAATTGAGCTTAATGGATTCCCAAGAAGTTAGAGTGTTCATCAAGAGGGTATCGTCGACAAACTACTTGTGAAAGGGGGCTAGCTGAATATTGTGCAGAGGTAGGCCTTTAAGGGAGCCTTCCATAATAGAATCTTTGAGGTATCATCCCAGGCCTTCCGCCATTATGAAAAAGAGGAAGGGGGAGAGGGGGTCCCCTTGTCAGATTCCTCTAGTGGGAGAGAAGTGCTGGGAAGGCACTCCATTAACCAGGATAGAGAAAAAGGTTGAAGAAGTGAGCCTCATGATCCAGGCTACCCATTGATTGTCGAATCCAAAGGCTTCGAGGAGGGAGCGCATATATTTCCAACTAATTCTGTAAAAATATTTAGAGAGGTTGAGTTTCATGAGCATACCTGGGGTCTTATTCATTTCCAGTGAGTGGATGACCTTGTGAGCTAGGATAACTCTTCCCATGATTTGCTTTCTTTCCATGTAGCCTTCCTGCTCTTTCAAGATAATAAAAGGAAGAATCGGTTTGAGACACATCGCTATGACCTTTGTGATGATTTTGTAGATGACATTACATAAAGCTATCGGTCTGTACTGTTTGGGATGCGTGACCCTTTACTCCTTTGGGATAAGAATGAGGAAGGCATAATTGAAGGTTGAGAGGACCTGTCCTAAGGTTTTTGATTCTTCCACCGCCTATCAGAATTCTTCTCTGATCATTGGCTAGCAGTAGTGGAAGAAGTCCGTTGTGAAGCCATCTGGACCAAGATCTTTACCTCAAGACATTTCCTTGACAACTTGATCAACTTAATCTTGATTGATAGGCCTCATTAGGGATTCATTTTATTCCCGAGTGATTAGGGAGGGAATGTTCCTGGTGATTTTTTTGATCACTGGCATTTTGTCATGATTGGTTTATGTTAGGAGGTCTTTGTAGTAGTTGGTTATTTATTTTGCTATGTTGTTATGATCCCTGATGGGCAAGGATGATTTTAAGGATGGAAATTTATTTTAAAATGTAGAAACCTTGGCGAATCTTACTAATCCCTCATATGACAACAATAAATGTTTGACGATATTTTTTTAAAAATATTCAAATTTCTAAGGATTTTATATAGTTTGTATAATTTTTTTGCAATTTTTAAGGTAAAACAATTTTATCCTATAGAATTTGGGCGAATAATTTTTAGAATAACAAATCATTTTTTGGGAAAAAACATGGAAAATTAGCCCATGAGTGAAATTTAGCCCCTAAAATCATCCATGCTGATGGGATTTCCCTGAGCATCCTCCAACTGAGTTATTTTGTTGATGTATCTACGATGCACCATCGTTCGATGAAATAATTTGGTGTTCTTTTTTCCCTCATTGACCTATTGTACCCTGGATTTTTGTCGCCAGAGTATTTCCTCCTGCTCCTTTTTTTCTTCGAATTCCACCTTAATATCCTCCTCTTCATTCATTAGGGTTGTTGGTCTATCCCCCTCTGTGAATTTATTTTGCAGTATTTTCAATCGTTTCCTGATTTCTTTCATTCTTTGCACGATGTTAGCAAAGACAATTTTATTCCAGTATTTTAGTTGTGACTTAAAAATTTTGAGTTGCTGCTGAAACTTGTACATGCAGGTGCCATGTTCTATTTCTTCTTTCTTCCACCAGGAATTTGAGAGGTGATGAAAATCAAGGTGGGAGAGACAAAATTTCTTAAATCTGAAGGGCTTGAGTTTGGGCATCGCTCCTTCATCTAGACAGAGCGAAACATGCCAGTGGTCCGAGCCTTTTTTCGGTAGGATGTTGGCTTCAATGGTAGGATCTTCCAGCAACGGGGCTTCTGAAATCAAGAAGCAGTCTAACTAGAAAGATACATGCTGATGTATAGATATGTGATTAGACCAGGTGAAAATACCATTCCTAGTTTCTATATATACTAGATTCAGTTGGTCTGTGAGGGTACGAAACTTACTCATGTCTTGATCAAGCATTTTGGTGCCTCCTGCCTTTTCCTCCATTGTTAGGATAATGTTGAAGTCACCTCCTGACATCCCATTGGGCTAGATAAACATTGATTTGACTGTATTTATTCATTTCAATAAAATCTCTTTGTCCTGGGTGCTTTAAGGTCCATAAGAATTTGTAATCTCGCCTTATTTGGTAGATCCTATGGCTTTGAAGTGAGTCATGATTGTTCCTAGATTTGAGAAGGGTTTGACTATGATGAATTTTGCAGGATTCCATAAGATCGCCAGACCACCTGCCACCCCATTGGAGTTAGTGTGAAGGGAGTCACAACCTCTCCAACAACACTGGAAGATGACCTCCTCTTCTTCTCTAGCACATTTTGTGTCCTGTAGGAGGAGAATATCCAGATTCTCAACATGTATGCAGAGTCAGAGAGTCCTCTGTTTGGATCTTCCATTGATCCCTCTAATATTCCAAGTTATGATCTTCATCATGATGATTTGGGGGGTGGATGGAGGTATCCCTCCATGAGCCTTTGGATCTGGCCCAAGTTGAGCATAAAGTTCTCTACTTCCTTGATGAGTTGTTGTGTTCATTTTCGTTGTCATATTTTATTTTCCCAAGAGATACGTTTTGGCTTAGTATCTGGGTCTAAGGATATACCTAGTCGTGAAGTGGAGCTCGCGGTGGATTCGATGAACACCTTGCGAACCTTTCTGAGTTGTTCCACTGGAATGTTGTGAAGATCCTTTCGGTTGAGGGCATCCTCTAGTTTTTCGAGATATTTGTCCGACAAATCCTTCTCATCCAGCTGCATGAGAGTATCCCCATTTTCATATGGGTTATCTCTTGGGTGATCTTCTTTTCCTTTTTCAGATTGGTGCACGGCCTTACCTTTTTGTTTCTCCTAGCTATCATTTTTGTGCGGGGCTCCTACCTCTTCTTCTCCCACAAGATTGTTAACAATGTTGTATGAGTTATTTATTGGTATTTTCAGAGTGTTCTCTTGATTCTACTTCCTGGGTGGATTTTGTTTCCTTCTTGTGACCGTGGTGAAGCCATCCTTTTTCATTCCCTCTCCGGATTCAGGAATCTAGGAATACAAGGGGCAGTCTCGAAAGAGGTGGTCGTTCTCGTGACACTTCCTGCAGTGGAAGGGAATATGCTCATAATCCATTGTTTGGTTCCAGTCTTCATCCTGACACTCTAGATTTAATGATCCTAATAGATCTTTTGAGATATCCATGTAGACATAGATCCGAGCGTAAGAGATCTATTTTCTTTGTTTTGTGGCTTCCGAGGATTTCACATATCATCCCACAGTATTTCCTCCAGCCATAATTCCGCCAACAGGGAATAAATCCTGATCCACACTGGAGCCATTGTAAAATCTTCCTTCTCTAAGTTGAAGTGATCCATCCAAAATCAAAGGAATATCCCTGCTGAGTTGTAGATGTATGGCCCATTATAAAAAAATTTGTCCTTGTCTTCCAGATTGTAAAGGATGATCATGAATAACCCCTTGGAGCTGCGATGAACTTTATAATATCCTTTAGGGTAAAACCAATCTTTGATCCATCTCAATAGATCTCATTCTAAAGGCCAAAGGCCCATGAACTTGCCTATGAGGGAATGCTCCCACATGAACTAAGTCTGCTCCAAAACCCTAGTTGAGCTTATGAGATATATTGGAGGATTATCAGATTGGGGAATGCATTTTCCTAGTTCCCATACTCGAGATGCCTTTGGATGAGATGTGCTTGGATCCACATCCATTGCTTTATTGAATCCCTGCTCTTTGGCCAGGAGTTTCTCTCTCAGGTGCAGAGGAGGCTCAAAAGAAGGCCTCTTGGCACATGTTCCAACTCTGTCAATTGTTTCTACATTCCTATACATGGGGGTTTCCCCCCACCCCACTTTGGACTCACACCGATACGTCAACTATGAGGTATCTGATCGATCTGGCACGATTCGTGCAGTCATTTCGTCTGCAAGAGGAGTGAATCATATAGAGTTTCTCTAGGCTTTCAGAGAGCACCCTCTAACTCAACAATTTTCTTGGATCTCACTCGGGTTTATCATTAATTTATCTGTGTTTTTCTTATGACTCGACTTACCCAGTGATTTCATGAATTCACTAATTGATTTTCTTGGATCTCACTCGGCTTTATCATTAATTTATTTTTGTTTTTCTTATGAATGGATTTACCCAGCGATTTGCTTGGATCTCACTCAACTTTATCATTAATTTCTCTATTTTTTTCTTATGACTGGAATTACCTGCGATTTCATGAATTCACTCAGCGATTTTCTTGGATCTCACTCAACTTTATCATTAATTTCTATGCAGTTTTCTTATGACTTGAATTACCCATCGATTTCATGAATTCACTCATCCATTTGCTTGGATCTCACTCAACGTTTTCATTAATTTCTCTGCGCTTTTCTTATGACTGGATTTACCCAGTTATTTCATGAATTCACTGAGTGATTTGCTTGGATATTACTCGACTTTATCTTTAATTCCTTTTCATTTTTCTTATCACTGGATTTACCTAACGATTTCATGAATTCACTCAGCGTTTTTCTTGGATCTCACTCGGATTTATCATTAATTTCTCTGCGATTTTCTTATGCCTAGATTACCCCGTGATTTTATAATTTCACTCGGCGATTTGCTTGTATCTCACTCAACATTACCTCTACTACCTAGCATCTGTACACCTGGAATTACCCATCTCCCCTCATAAAAGGTGGTCTATGTTTTGGTGGACCTCCTCCATCTTAATTTGATTTAGGGTTTAGAATACTTGTACACCTCTAAGGTGATGACCTTCCTTAAAATATCTTAGATAGTTATGAACGCCCCCCCCCCTAAATCCTGCCTTGCTGAGTACGAATGATCATGTTAAACTTTTAAGAGATATTCAAGTAGTATTGAAATCTAAAGCATCGCCTAAAGAATATTTGACTTCCTAATGGTTCCTTAAGAGGATCATTGATTCCTCCTTACATATGTTAAATTTTGGATAAAAAACCTTGTATGAAATAAATTATAATGTTTCCTTCCTGGGGAGACTACTTACACTCCTTTAGTTATCTATTAAATATCGAGAATAATCAATTTAAATAAGTAAACCCTTCATTAATATAATCATCGGATATAAGATAATTATATGGATGTATGCTCAAGTCTCTAGTTATTGCTCTCGGTAATTAGAATTTTAGGATTTGAGTTGTTGTGGGTGAGTAATTAAATCTGATCATATTTTTTCGATATACTAGAATTGGTGATCATTGTTGCACCATGAATTAAATATTGATATATGATCGGTTATGAATTTTTTTATCTTTCACCTTGAAAATAAAGTCAACGTTTTCTATTGCGCCATGAAAATAAGATTTATGATTTCTATTGCGCCATGAAAAATTTTGATGTTTGATTGATGGAGTATATAGATTCTCTTGCGCCATGAAAAATATTGATGTTTGATTGATGGAGTATATAGATTTCTCTTTCCCCATGAATAATATGGATGTATGATTGATTGATCATATAGATTCTCTTGCACCATGTAATTAAAATTGACGTATGAATTATTAAGCAATCCGATTCTCTTGCACCATTAAAATAATTGATGTGATCGGTTTATAACTTTAATACTCATGTGCCATGATTACCTGATAAGTGATATTGATTGTTGATCTATTGGTTTCTGGCTTGATTGTATTAGTGGGATTTACATACCTCTTTGTTCCTCAGAACGATCGCTAGCCCTGAGACCTTAAGTGGTCAAAATTAATCAGATGAATCTTGGGCTTGAGAATTTCTTATGTGTCCTGGAGGTTCTAACCATGGAGGATAGGTTGGGCAGGTATTCCTTTTGAATATTCAGTATTTGGTTGATCAATGTTTATAATTTTCTTTAGTTGAATGTGATGTGATGAACTGCGTCGATATTTATGTTTGTGTTGGCTAGGTGTTGCTATCAGATATGATGATGCATTGGCTGCAACATTAATGATTACAATGATGAGTCACTTGTAATGATTTTAATTATGATGTCATTTGATTATGCGCTGCTATGAATTAGGTGTTGACGTTAATTTCCTAATGCTTTAAAAAAAAATACCTATTATGCTTCACTTTTCCTAGTCATAATGTAGGGGTCATTACATATGGTATCAAATATAGGTTCAACCCCATGACCTGGGATCATTACACTTCCACTGAACTAAAAAATTGATTAATAACTTATTTATAATTAAAATTTGAAAATTTTCCATGCAGGTAATCATGGTTAGAGGATGTCGTGAAAGTAGATGACGTGGTGCTAGGGGAGGATGTGCGATGCCTCCAGTAGCATCCACACTAGACGGGTGTAACCCCCAAGGAGAAGAAAAAGTCATTGGATAGGAGAATATTGTTGTGGGGGATGTATTTGTATTAATGAGGTCCTTTCAGAGGATGTCAGAGGCATTGATTAACCGACTAGATAGAGATGAAGTTAGGGTGCCTATACCCAATGACGGTTCACAACACACTCGAGCTGGAAGTGGTAGCATTCATAGAGAACTCAAGAAGGTTAAGTTTCCTGAGTTCATGGGCACCACGGATGGCTCAGCCTCCGAGGCTTGGTTGGAGAACATGGCGATGTTCTTTTCACTTCATGATTACACCTCCAATATGAACGTCTGCATGGTGGTATTTCAGTTGAAAAGGAGCTCTCTTCTATGGTGGAAGATGATCCTACGACAAATGAACATGACGTTGAAGATGTGTCATGGGAAATGTTTGAGGAATGGTTTCAGGAGAGGTATTTGTTAGAGGAATTCATTGAGAGCCATCTTAATAAGTTCAATGCCTTACGACAGGGTGGTCGTACGGTGCCTGAGTATGAGATCTGATTCATGGGGATGCTTAGGTATGATCCACATCTGAACACCGAGAAGATGAAGTTCAACAAGTTTTTGTTATGCCTTAACGTCATCATTCATGTGAAGGTGAGGATCCTAATGCCTCAAACATTGCACAATGAAGTCCAAAAGGCCCTCATATATGAGGAAGAGCTGATTAGCGAGGGTTAGGGAAGGACTCCTTTGAGACCAACGGAACATGCGACATCTGGTGCATAGTAGCATCAAACTCCAGCTAGACATCCATCATGGTATTGAGAAATTCCAAGAGGATCTGCGTTTGCAACGCCATGACGATCGACTCCTCTGCAGTGGACTCCCTACAGAGGACCATAACACCAACACCAATTTTATCCACAACAACAACAATTTAGGCATGTTTAGTAGAACAGACCAGGTTTCTAGGATGGTAGGCCAACAACTTCTACTTCAGGGGCCAGAAGTATTGGACCGAAGACTGAATATTGGACATGTGGAGAGCCACATTACCAATGAGATTTTCTCGTTGAGAGATCCATAGTAGTCAGGTCAGCTAGACACACTACAGTTGGAGATTTGGGCAAGTCCCACCATATTCATACAGCAGTGAATAACCTCCAGCCAGAGCACCAGTCCACTATGCTCGAGAAAACAGGTACCATCACCGACTAAACTTTTAGTATTTTTATAGATTTCAGAGCTAGAGAGAGATTTATTTATAGTGCAGTGCTGAAAAGAATTTATCTAAAGGAATTCTAGAAAGATGAGTTTAGGTACGTGGAAACGGATTCGAGTGCCAAACATAAGGTTGGAGAAAGGGTTTCGAATTGTCACATTGAATTGGGATATTTTATAACAAATTCTGACCTATATGTCATGATCGTAGGATCTTACGACGTCGTGATCGATATGGACTGATTAGTATCGCATGATGCGATACTCAACTGTAAGATGAAGTGGTTTAGTTTGACTGATGATGAGGAAAAGAGAAGAGTGATCGTAGAAAGAAACTAGGGAGTGTCCTTGAGGTTCGTTTCTTCCCTACATCTACAGAAGAGAATGTGCAAAGGATGCAATTTATATGCAATCTTAGCGATAAACAACAAGGGTGAGGCAGAAGGGTTAGAAAAAAATTCGATAGTATGAGAGTTTGTTGATGTGTTTCCATAAGAGTTATCAGGTTTTCCACCAGAAAGAGAATTGGATTTTACTATCGACCTGAACCCTGGAATTGAACCGATAGAAAGAATGCCTTATCAGATGTTAACACGTGAGTTACAGGAAATGAAAATGAAACTAAAGGAGCTGTTGGACCTAGGAATTATACATCCAAGTGTGTCACCTTGGGGTGCTCCTTTTATTTTAATAAGAAAGAAGGATGGGTCGTGGAGACTCTGTATTGACTATCGCTAATTGAACAAGGAAACGATCAAGAACCAATATATGTTGCAAAGAATAGATGATTTTTTTTATCAAATGAAAGGCACGACTGTGTTTTCAAACATTGACTTGAGATCATGATATCACCAGTTACAAATCAAAGAGAAAGAATTTATCAAGACCGCATTCAAGATGAGGTTCAGACATTACGAGTCTATTGTTTTACCATTTGGATTGTCAAATTCCCTAGGGGTATTCATGATCTTGATGAATGGGGTGTTCTGCAAATACTTGGACAAGTTTGTTCAATCATTCATTGATGACAAATTGATATATTCTCATACGATGAAAGAACATGACGAACATTTGCGCTTGGTACTGCAGTGTTTATGAGAAAACAAATTATACGGGAAACTGTCAAAATTCTTTTTTTCTCAATCAAGGATTCATTATCTAGGGTATGTTATCTCCGACGAATGCATCAATGTTGATCCATAGAAGGTAGAGGCTATTATGGAATGACCTTCACCAAACAACATACCATACGTAGATAGATATATGGGTTTAGGAGGATATTACCAATGGTTCATTGAATGTTTTTCGAAGATAGCAAATTCAATCACAGAATTGCAAAAGAAAAACAAGAAGTTTGTATGGATTGATAAATGAGAGGAAGCATTTAGAAGTCTCAAGGATATGTTGAAAACAACGTCGATACTAAAAGTCCCTGACATGGACAAGGAATACTTGGTATGCACCGATGCATCCAAAGAAGGCTTAGGGGGATTTTTGATGCAAGATGGTTGAGTGATCTCTTACATCTCAAGGAAATTAAGAAATCATGAGGAGAACTACGTGACACATGATTTGGATTTATTGGCCATTGTGTATGCCCTGAGAGTGTGGAGACACTATCTGATTGGATATAACTTCAAACTAAAAATAGACCACTATGGTTTGCAGCACATTTTTATGAAAAGTGACTTGAATGCCTGATAAAGGCGTTGGCTATAGTTGATTAGAGAATATGATTTTGAGATTACTTACAAAAAAGGAATAGTGTATAGAGTGGTCAATGCATTGAGTCAGAGACCACACATATTTTCAATGATAACTCTTCAGACGAATCTTTGGGAAAACATTCTAACTATATAGTTCAACGATGAATGGTATAAAGAGGTTAAGGAAAATATCAGACAAGACATGATGTTGGTACCAAAGTTTGAAGGTTATACATTGGACAACGACATATTGATGAGGTATAATAACCAGATTTACGTACCGCCTAATGGAAAATTGAGAAGTTTGATCTTAAGAAAAGCTCATAGAGCAATGTACATGGCTCATCTAGGAGTCACGAAGATGAGGGAATGCCTTAAGCCCCTATTCTTATGGAAATGAATGAAGGTGGACATAGTTAGCTACGTGGAAAGGTGTCTAGAACGTCAACAAGTGAAGGTTGAAAATAGACATCTGACAGGATTACTACAATCACACGCTATTCTGGAATTGAAATGGGAGGTCATTTCGATGGAATTTATTGTTGGATTTCCACTGACGGTAAGGAGGAATGACTCGATTTTCATGGTAGTTGACACTCTGACGAAGAGTTCACATTTTATTCTTGTGCGCACGATGTATCAGGCACTAGACATAGTTAGAGTTTTTATTAATGGGATTGTGAGATTACATTGTGTGCCTAAAATAATCATATCCGATAGATTATCAATGTTTAAAGGATGTTTTTGGACCAGTTTACAAGAGGCCTTGGGGACACAAGTGAACTTTAGTATAGTATATCACCCTGAGATAGAAGGGAAGACAAAAAGAATGAACCAAATATTGGAAGATATGTTGTGTATGTATCCGATGGACCAACAAAAGTGTTTGGAAGAGTTCTTGCAACTGTTAGAGTTTGCGTACAACAACGGCTATCAAAGTACCATTAAGATGGCACCTTTTGAGTTTCTTTATGGGTGACTGTGTCAAACTCCATTGATATGGGATTGACTTGAGGATAGTGTCCTGGTAGAACTGGAGGTGATCCAAGAAATGGAAGAACAAATGAAAACGATAAGACAAAAGATTAAAGAAGTGAAAGATTGACATAAAATTTATGCCAACGCGCATCGCATTGAACGTAATTATGAAGTTGGCGATCGAGTTTCCTTGTGGGTGAAACCACACAAGAACTAGATCTAGTTTGGAAAGGGTGATAAAATCTGTCCTAGGTTTGTGGTACCTTTCGAAGTTTTGGAAAGGAAGGGCCTCGTGGACTATCTACCAGCCTTGCCTGATTATTTGAGGTGTATGCATGATGTTTTTCATGGATCTATTTTGAGACATTATTTTAGTGATCCTACACATGTGATTGAAGTGATTTCCTTGCAAGTTTCAGATGAGGGTGCACTCACAGTGGAGCCAATCCACATTCTGGACCATTACATTTGACAGCTACAATGTCGAACAATCAATCAGGTATGTTGTATCATGTTGTCATTAATGTCAATGGTTTGATTGATTGATGTCAAGTGATTGATTGATGCCAAAGGATTTCCTGATTGATGATTGATGTAATGTAATATGTATTGTCTTTGATGAGAATGCATAGATGAAGATGGATCAATGAGTTGTCATTGATATGATGAAGATGGATAAATGAGTTGTCATTGATACATGATGAAGATGGATCGATTTGCTTCATTGCTATATGATGCATTTTTAGAAAAATGTAACTTGACTCATTATTGTCTTATCATCTTTGATAAGGTGCAAAAATGGATGAACTCTAAAGTGGTCCCCTTATGGTGAAATCCCTCACGGGAAGACGCTTTGCGGATTGAGTTATCCTCGAAGAATAGTTGGAGGACCCATGCTCTCATTATTGTCTAATCATGATTGATAAGGTGCAAAAATGGATGAACTCCAAAGTGGTCCCCTTATGGTGAAATCCCTCACGGGAAGATGCTTTGTAGATTGAGTTATCCTAGAAGAATGGTTGGAGGACCCATGCTTGTAAGTCGAGTAATGATATTAAGATCAAGGAAATTGTTGGTGAAACTATCTTAGATGGATAGTGCTTGTCATGCCATTTCTGGTGGTATGTGGAATTTCACATAACTCCTCATCGTTTGAGAGTTATTTCCTTACGAAGATGAAGGACACCCACATGAAGGCTTGAAGCCACCAAGGTCAAAGAAGTCAAAGTGACCTAAAAGAAGAAATCGTTATTTAAATGATAAAGTAAAGTGACAAAGTCAAGGTGGATTATTTAAATAATAAGAGAAGTGACAAAATCAAGAAATGATAAAGGAAGGTGACAAAATCAAAAAGGAATATTTAAATGATAAAGTATTGGAGAACTTTCTATTTATGGAAAGTGGTTAGCCCTAAAATAAGGAAAATAGGTTAAGTGACCTAGAAATGGGTTAATATTATTTAAATGATAAAGTAAAGTGACAAAGTCAAGGTGCATTATTTAAATAATAAAGAGAAGTCACAAAATCAATAAATGATAAAGTAAGGTGACAAAATCAAGAAGGAATATTTAAATCATAAAGTATTGGAGAACTTTCTATTTATGGAAAGTGGTTAACCCTAAAATAAGGAAAATAGGTTAAGTGACCTAGAAATGGGTTAATATTATTTAAATGATAAAGTAAAGTGACAAATTCAAGGTGCATTATTTAAATAATAAAGAGAAGTGACAAAATCAAGAAATGATAAAGTAAGGTAACAAAATCAAGAAGGAATATTTAAATGATAAAGTATTGGAGAACTTTCTATTTATGGAAAGTGGTTAACCCTAAAATAACAAAAATAGGTTAAGTGGTCTGGAAATGGGTTAAGTGACCTAAAAATGGGTTAAGTTACCTAGAGTATGAAAGTATAAATAATATAGCAATGGTCTCTTGTAGATCATCCTTTTTGTGGATCAATGGAGAGCTTCTTGTGAGAATATCTTTTGGAGTATTGATGGAGAGCTTCTTGAGAATTTTTGGTGTGGAAGACTTGAGCATATTGAATATCTATAGGTGAATAAGGTAACCAAAGGATATCTAAGCCTAATTTCATAGGGAAGGTGAATAAAATAGGTCTGGAATTCAAGGGAGGATAAATTCTTTTCATGATGCTTTCTAAGGTATGTTATTTACAAGTCATCTCGCCATTTTCACAATAAAGATTTTTCTATAATGATGCATAACGTGTGATTGATATTCCATTGAGGAAACATATACAAGTATCTGTGGTAACAAATTCATCTTGTGGGTCGTTGTATGTTTGGGTATACACGCCGTGGAAAATAGGGTTTGTGGCTAGTCCAGAAACTAGTCTAAAACATGTGTTTTGCGTAAAAACTTCATAACTTCTTCATAAAAGATCAAAATTTAGTGATACCAATTGTTTTAGTTATATTATAGTCTTTATTATGTTGTGTAATTGTTTCATATCAATTCAACAAATATTCCGCGCAGGGCACACTCTACAAGGTCACTCTCTAGAATAAGCCAGAATTTAGCAAGGTATGCCATTTTTGCTATAAATCCTTTTATGAGAGGTTCCAAGTAGTGAAACCTAGAGGAATTGGACAAAACATAGTAAAGAACATTTTGTATCATTTTCATATCTTTATTCATTACAGGTACAAAGTTATGATTATTTCAAGTTAGGGTTGTTTACTAATCCAAAAGTAGTCATGGTTGAGACAAGAAGTTGATGAATTGGCACATACATGAGGTGTATAGTTTATGATGTTGGTACATAATGATGAGTCATTTTTTATTATTATTTGAAAAATTATTGGTATATACATGGTACATGGTTGGATGCACTTGTTTATGGTACAGGTTGATTACAGGTTGTTTGGCACATGTTGGTGCATGGTTGATGCACTTGTTTATGTCACAAATTGATATTTGTTGAGGATTGTTGTCTCATCTCAGTTGGTGCTGAGGGTGTAATATGAGTCTTCCATTATAGATCTGGTGCTCTTGTAGATTTGTACTCTATTCAGTTGTTGTTGAAAAACCCCAAGAATTGTAGTCTGTAATAAAAAGAAAATTGTACATACATCTTGTGTTCTTTGTGTTCCTTTTGATGATGACTTGTTGATGATATATTGTCGATATATGTTTCTGATATGTGTTGAAATTTAATTGGTTATAAATAAAAACAATGAGTAATGATTTAATGGTGATTGTTAACTAAGGAGTTTTGGGAGAAAGAGCCCTACACTGTTCACCCTCCCTCTCAGTGTAGTCGGTGTGTCCAACAATTGGTATTAGAGCGGGCCTTCACTACAAGCCTTAACAAGATTGAAGGAGATCCATAGACACACAAATGGATGATGGAATACCAATCCTTGATGAGGAAAAATTTTCTACTTGGAAAATAGAGATGAGAGTGTATTTGAAGACAATTGGAGCAACTATTTGGAAGGCGGCCATTGGTGGATCAATCTCGTTGAAGAACAAATAAAAGTTTGCAGCTCAAAGGGAAGGAAACAAGAATGATGCATTATCTCTTAAGACCATTCTTAGTGGACTCTCAAGCCCTATCAAATAAATCATGGAACAATGCACTTCTGCCGAGGATCTATGGCTAAAGCTAGAGGAGACATATCAAAGCAAGAAGGAGAAGGAAGATATTGAAGACCACTCCATCAAGATTATCAAAGGTAAAGAATCTCAAAAAACCCTTTATTGTATTATTTCTAAATGTGATCTTGAAAACATTTCAAATGAAGACAAAGAATCAAGTGATAATGGTAGCACAAAGGAAAACAAAGAATCATGTGATGATGTTGACAAAAAGGAGTATCTTGAAAGTAATTCAAATGAAGGTAAAGACTCCTCAAAGACCCTTGATTGCAATGATTCAAAATGTGATGATGTTGAATATTTATCAAGTGAAGAAGAAGATCTAGAAATAGTTGGTGTAAAGTTTGATGGTAGTTATCCCATGGAATGAATAGAAGAAGATCTATTAGAACTTCAAAAGGAAGTTGAAGAGGGTTTATATAGATATAGCAGTGATCATTATTATATAGACTATAACTATCTTTCGGATAACACTAAGAAGTTTCGTAGGAGGAGTCAAAGGCACATCTTGAAGTTAAAAGAAATGCTTAAAGAACTAGAAGAAAGTAGTAAGACTCAATTACAAGAAAAGGAAGAATAGATCACAATACTAAAGAATAAAAAAGAAGATATGAAGGTAGATGATGAGATTAGGAAAAGTTTTGAAACTATTTTCCATCTCAAGACCCAAATTGAAGAAGCCAAAAGGGTAGAGTAACTATTGAAGGATCAAATAAATGAAAATGAAGATTCATGTCATAAGTTAGAAGATGAAGTTGTTGACCTTAGAAAGAAGGTAGAGAAGTCAAACAAATTCTTGAATAGCTCAAGAATCTTGGATGAGATCTTGGAAATTCAAAGACACCATGTGATAAATCAGGACATGGATACAAAGAAGAAACTACATATATTGAAGCAAGCACCTCAAAGAAGCATGAGGTAAGTCCATCAAAGAAGGAATACAATGTTGCAAAGAAACCATCTACACAAGGCAAGGAAAATTTCGAAAGAACAAAGAAACGGGTACATCAAGAAGCTATCTTTGGGACACCAAAGCAAAGGTATGAAAGTATTTTTCATGGGCATTGTCATTCATGTAATGTATATGGTCACAAATATTTTGAATGTAGATCTTATGAAAGGAGATATGATGGAAGATTTTATAACACCATGAGGTGTTGGAGATGTGATCAAGTAGGACACATTGTTGTTCACTGTAATTCCATGAGATGTTATAGCTGTAGTGGATTTGGCCACAAATCCCAAGAGTGTTGGAACACAAAAAGAAAGTCCATGATGAGGAATTCAAATAGCATGGCTAGAAGAAGGAATGAAGTTAGAATGGGATACATCTTTGAAAATATGGATGTTGAGAGCTCAAGTTCTAAGGAGCAGGGACATCTACAAAAGTGGGTAAAGAAGTCAAAGCAGCCAGAACATAATGAAAGACTGAAGGGAAGCTCAAATGTGTCATCTACTAAGGCATACGTGGGTGACAGTGGTATCAGTCACGTACATACGCAAGATGACCTTGTATAGGTCATGTACATACACAAGATGTTGTGCATTAGACTGCGTATATTGGGTAAAGCCTTGGGAAAAAGGCAATGCACATGGGTTGCATGTGGCATCCCCAAAAATAAAATATTTTTGAAAATTTAAATTTGCTGGAAATTTATTCCGTTTTTAGTAAATTCAAATTTGGAAAATTGTTTCCATTTATGCCAATTCCGAATTTTGAATTTGATATTTGTAATAAATTATTATGACTATTGGGTAGAAATCTGATTTGACTCAACTAACTATTTGACAATGACACTTCTATAAAAACAGAATATTTTATATCGATTGCAGGAGGACAAATGGAATAGCCATCTTAAAATTAGCTGACCATGACTCCATGAGTGGGGAACATGTTGGAACTACCCCTAGGCTGATTTTTACAAGTGGAAAATCAGTGATTTGGCCATTGACATCCCCTAAAAATTAGGGATTTAGAAAGCTATGAAAATTCCCAAGGGAGGGAAAAAAGACCTAGGCAAATTAATAAATAAGCATATGTGAGGAGGCAGGACACTGCCAAGTATGCTGGGAAAGATACTATTGATTTTTTTTCCTTGAGGTTATGAACACTGAATGAGTGTGAGGCAAGAGGGATCTACTGAATTGAAGGACATTGCTGAAGAGGAATTTCCAAGTTCGCCCTCATGGACTCATGGTCAGGCTAGGGGGTGAACCGTGCAAGTGATCTTGGCTACTTGGTTCTATGGTTGGGAGGAACGTGGTTGTTCCCTTTGTCTTCCCTTGAGTTTAGTTTAGATATGATACTCTAATCCTTATCTGTCTGAATGATTTTATATTTGATGCACTGTACATGTTAAATATGAAGTGCAATGATTCCCAGTATCTATTTTAATGATCATATAATTGTTGTAAGTTATTTACTGTATCTAAATTTAAGTATTTCTGTTTCTATGGGATGAATTAGTTACTGATATAGTGAAATCATTAAAGTTGGTATGCATTCAATAACCTGTATAAAGGTTGTTCGATTACATGAAATGTACAGTCCACTTTGCCATCGAATATTTTACAGATCATTTCTGAAATCATCCCTTGGTAACCTCTACTATGGATTTAGAACCTGTACGTAAATATAAATATTTGATATCCTCATAGAATAAGGAAAAAGATTGTAGGATTTAGTTCTGGAAATGTTTCCTGAAAGTAAAACCTTAAGTAGAATCGAATATGTATCAATGAACTTGAACGAATAAATCTATTGCAAGCATATATTTAATTCTGCAATTTAATTCCTAGAAAAAATTATATATATAGTTGAACTTGGATAGAACCAGAATAATGAAGCATATTGGAATGAACATAACCAAGGGATCAAGATTAACCTAAACTTAACGATATAATTATATGAATTACTATAACCCGAATGAAAGGTTATACATGCTAGTATCATACTACAGGAAAGAAAATAATGATTTTGTTGATACATTATCAATGTATGAAACATCTTATATATGTTGTGAGAGGGCACTATTGCCTATACAAGGGTAGGGTATCCCAATTCGACTATATCGTGAGACATACTGAGAGAAACAAAGAATATTTTTTTTAGATTTCATGGCTATAGCATTACTACACCTCAGACAAACAATTGTAAGATTTAGGATATCCTTTGAATTTTCTTCGCAGTTTCCAGAAAACTATTTTAGGAAATTATAGAGTAAATGCAATCTATTTTGAAAATGCAATTGATTGAAAGACAAGAATCTACAAAACAGAGAAGTCTGGAGATGCGAAACCCCATTTCTGAACGATCCCCTTTGGGGTAAATTCAAAATAAGAATTGTGTTAACAAGAGACTAATCATACATACATTAATAAGATCAAGATATGATGGTTATTATAACTTACATAGAGATTCCCGAATACGTTAATTTATAGAAGTAATATACATAACGCCGAGTATAAATGATCCTGAAAGCTTTTTCTTCAAATAGAAAAATAAGATCCCTCCAATACTAAGCTTAACAGATTTAAGATTTCCTCAACAGTAAACTTAGATCTATTTTCGCCAATTCTAGTATTTGAATATCAGTCATTTCCCTACGTCATGCTTGACTGTACATATCTCCTTAAATGGAACTTTAACAAAAAAAAAAATCAGGGTTTAACCCTTAGACATCCAACACAAGAAATCAGAGCATGGGAAATGTTACTTTTAACAAGATAAATCTACGAACAGAATCATGACCTCCATGCTTTGAAATTAAGGAGCTAGTTTGAGAGCCACTATTCGAAACCTGAGTACCTTTTTCATGATGGGTAGGGGCCGGTTCCTACATCGTGAAGTGGGCATAAACCCTGCAATTTTCCATCACAGAAAAACATTAGTAAAATACAGAGTAAGGCTTTAAACTTAGAGTCGAATGGTAAATTGATAACCACAACTATGACTAGTGATACTTAACTTAGGAGCCGAAACATAACATCCACCAATTGTCATGCCCTTGTCTTGTAATCGACTCTGGTCGAGGGGAGGATGGTCCCTGGAACCTTTGGTAGGTACCTTCGCAACAGGCAGAGTCCCACCATTAATACAGAGAATCCCATTTATACAAAATTTATCAATTACTTTGAAAATAAAAATAGCAGTGCAAGTTCAAGAGTTAGATATTTTCATTAAAAACCCTTTTACGAACATAAGCAATGAGTATAAGGGAAAGCATCATACACAAAGTCAATAGAAGTTCTCATGAAAAGTACTCTAACTTAGCAAGAGATAAGCTCCCGGTAACCCACCACCTTACTGCAAATGATATGCATCAATCACAGAGAAGAAACAGAGACGTTAAGAGTCAGACTTGACCCTATTTTCCTTGGAACCTTTACACGGCATAAGAATAGACTTTTCTGAACTACTCTGAGTTACTTCCAAATACAGTTACTAGTCATAGGGTAAAAACCATAAATAATTCCATGGGACCACAAATAATAGACGCGAGGTATGACTTTAAGTTCATAGAGGTAAAGAGTAGTGACTCTTGGATACAGTGGGAAAACCTCTTCTATGACCGATACCAGAATAAAAAATGCGTAGACTTCGAACAGAATCATCAGGAGTAAAGGGGGCCTTTAAAATCATAGTAAAGGTTACATGAAGAAAAGGTTTTATCTTAACCAAACATTGAACTCTGTTTTCGAATTTAAGATACGATAGTTCCCTTAAAAAACTTACCAGGAAGTCATTTGTTGTCGTTGACTTCATCAAAGTTTGTCCGCAGCGGTGGTAACCTTTCCTTGTGGAGGAATGCATAATACAGAACCCTCTCCTTCGGAGTCACAAGGGCAAAAGAGGAACCGCCTAAACCTAAGAGAAGACGAGTACTGCTCTTTAAAAAACGGAAGGTACAAACCCTGTGCTAGAGCAAAGTTGGCGCACCAGGATTGGGAAAGACAGGTGGGAGAGTCATCGAGACTGATTTTTAAGAGGACCCTAATTAATTACATGACAAATCCTTAAATCCTCCTGACAAATACATCCATCTCCCTTATTACTAAAGATGCGAAGTTAATAATAGTCAATCCATGATTGTCCAGTGAAACTAATCGGTCACTAACCTATTGTCATTTTACTTATCTTTCCATTACCCCATCAGGAAGAGGAGGTTTAGTTATTGTAGTCATGTAGAGAATTGTGTGGAATTGGTCTGGGTTCCAATCATTATGGTGGAGACTAAAAGTGTCATAACTAAGATGAAGCCATCAAAGAAAATCACATTGAAACAACTCATAAACCATCATTAATATCCTTAACCTGTTGTTGATACGTACTACGTTAAGGATTTGAATTATGATGTTGACACAGCTAGGTAAGAGTACTAGTATTAATTCTCAAGGGTATAAACTTGTACACAAAATCTAAATAGCCCGATTCTTTTAACATGGGATCTAAAAAAACTTGAATCCTAGTATATAGGTGGATACATGTATTGTATTAGTATCTATATAATAACACATGAGTTGGAGAAATACTTGTAATCATTGGGAACCTCTCTTACAAGTGTTAAGCTAGTATGATATAAGGTTATTCAAAGCAAAAATGTAAGTACCTATTATATGATTTGATTAAACGAAGAAACTGGTAAATAATGTACCAAAAGAAAAAAAAAAATTGATAAATTTGAGGTACATTACATTGCACCTTGATGTGATGGTATAACTCTGTGTTGCAGGGTCTGACATTGTTTGCTATAGGTTCTGACACTATTTGTTGCAGGTTTAAGTGTTCATCTATTGTATTATGTAAAATAAAATATTGGGTGCATGACACTAACCCATAAGTATGGATGGATGCATTTTCAGTTGAAGAACAATGTTGGTTATAACAATGAAGCTATGACACCCTGGTTATATAATGTATTGGTAGCTTACTTGTTGTAAAATTTGATGCATGCATTTGGCATATGGATGGTCTACACATTGGGACATGTGGTTGGTGAGTTGATGAAATTATCATGTTTTACATCATTGATAATGTACATGTTTGGTACACTCATAGATGGCATATGCTTGATGATACTACACCATTGGTACTACTTGATCAACACAACAATTGGTATTTGTTTAAGATACATGATTGTGGAACTTGGTTCATGATGGAGACATGTTATGAGTGATATGACACATGGTTGACATATTGGTAGATGCACATGGTTGACATATATGGTTGACATATCGGTAGATTCACATGGTTGGCATATTGGTAGATGCACATGTTGACATATTGATAGAGGCATATGATTGATACATTCCATGGATGATATATTTTTGGCACATCGCATTATTTTGATGTACATGGTTGATGTACATAGGTGTTGTGCATGATGAGAACACATTTTTATACAGGATGTGCTTGGTTGATATTTTTCTCATGATTCTTTATTTCATTGTTGACATATGTTTTGCTTCATGATGCTTGGTATAGCATGATTTTGATGCATGAACAGGTCCAAGGATCATTATATGGTAGCACATTGTTCATATCATGGAGAAGATAGGGGAGAAATACACATAGGGGGAGTCATTCTTCTTCCCATGATGCTAGGATGAGATATTTATCAGATGCATACCTAGAAAAGAGTCCTATATTTGAAGAAAGAGCACAGAGGCATAATTCGAGGAGGAGCAATGGTCATAGGGGGAGTATGTTCAATGTATTTTGAGCATTACATCAGAGTGATATCCCTTGTTCAAAAGGGGAGAGATTATTCATAGGAATATCAAAGGCACTCAGACAGGGGGAGCATCCCCAAGGAAAGTTCAAGCAGGGGGAGCAGCCCCAATAGGAAAATGGCCCTTTTCCATTGATGTCAAAGGGGGAGAGATAGTCACATTGATGTGATTGATGATTATTGATTTGGGAGTGATAGTCACATTGACTATTGATGTAGAGCATGCCTTATCTACATGTTGACATCAATAATTGGTAATTGGTGTTGACATCAATATTGGTACTGCCATCAATGCCAAAGGGGGAGATTGTTGGATCATGTTGTCATTGATGCCAATGGTTTGATTGATTGATTTCATTGATTGATGTAAAGTGATTGATTGATTCCAAAGGATTGATTGATTGATGATTGATGTAATGTAATATTTATTTTCCTTGATGAGAATGCATAAATGAAGATGGATCAATGAGTTGTCATTGATATGATGAAGATGGATCAATGAGTTGTCATTGATACATGATGAATATGAATCGATGTGATTTCATTAGTATATGATGCATTGTTGGAAAAATGTATCGATGAATCATTATTTTCTTATCATGATTGATAAGGTGCACAAATGGATGAACTCCAAAGTCGTCCCCTTATGGTGAAATCCCTCATAGGAAGATGCTTTGCAGATTGAGTTATCCTAGAAGAATGGTTGGATGACCCATGCTGTCATTATCATTTTATCATGATTGATAAGGTGCACAAATGGATGAACTCCAAAGTGTTCCCCTTATGATAAAATCCCTCACGGGAAGATGCTTTGCATATTGAGTTATCCTAGAAGAATGGTTGGAGGACCCATGCTTGTATGTGGAATAATGAGATGAATATCAAGGAAATTGTTGGTGAAACTATCCTATATGGATAGTGCTTGTCATGCCATTTCCGGTGGTATGAGGAATGTCACATAACTCCTCATGGTTTGAGAGTTATGTCCTTACAAAGATGAAGGACCCCCACATGAAGGCTTGAAGCCTCCAAGGTCAAAGAAGTCAAAGTGACCTAAAAGAAGAAATCATTATTTAAATGATAAAGTAAAGTGACAAATTCAAGGTGGATTATTTAAATAATAAAGAGAAGTGTCAAAATCAAGAAATGATAAAGTAAGGTGACAAAATAAAAAAGGAATATTTAAATGATAAAGTATTGGAGAACTTTCTATTTATGGAAAGTGGTTAACCCTAAAATAAGGAAAATAGGTTAAGTGACCTAGAAATGGGTTAATATTATTTAAATGATAAAGTAAAGTGACAAAGTCAAGG
>ML806954.1:22212-56075 GCA_009831015.1 Picea engelmannii | reverse complement strand
AATATTATTTAAATGATAAAGTAAAGTGACAAAGTCAAGGTGGATTATTTAAATAATAAAGAGAAGTGACAAAATCAAGAAATGATAAAGTAATGTGACAAAATCAAGAAGGAATATTTAAATGATAAAGTATTGGAGAAGTTTCTATTTATGGAAAGTGGTTAACCCTAAAATAAGGAAAATAGGTTAAGTGACCTAGAAATGGGTTAAGTGACCTAGAGGATGAAAGTATAAATAAGATAGCAATGGTCTCTTGTAGATTATAATTTTTGTGGATCAATGGAGAGCTTCTTGTGAGAATATCTTTTGGAGTATTGATGGAGAGCTTCTTGTGAGAGCTTCTTGAGCATTTTTTGTGTGGAACACTTGAGCATATTGAATATATATAGGTGACTAAGGTAACCAAAGGATATCTAAGACAAATTTCAGAGGGACGGGGAAGAAAAAACGGTCAGAATTCAAGGGAGGATAAATTCTTTTCATGATGCTTTCTAAGGTATGTTATTTACAGGTCATCTCACCATTTTTGAAATAACATTTTTCTATAATGATTCATACCATGAAATTGATATTAATTGAGGAAACATATCCAAGTATATGTGGTAACAAATTCATCTTGTATGTCATTTTATTTTTTGAGATACACATCGTGGAAAATAGGGTTTGTGGCTAGTCCATAAACTAGTCTAAAACATGTGCTTCACGTAAAAATGTCATAACTTCTTCATAACAGATCCAAATTCAGTGAGAAAAATTGTTTTGGTTGGATTAAAGTATTTAGTATGTTGTGTAACAATTTTAGATATATTTAACAAATATTCTATGCGAGGCACGCTCTACACGATCGCTCTCTAGAATAAGCCAGAATTCAACAAGGTATGCCATTTTTTCTATAACTCCTTTTCTGAGAGGTTCCAAGTTCTGAAACCTAGATGAATTGCATAAAACACACTGAAGAAAATTGTGTATTAGTTTTAGATATTTATTCATTACATGTACAAAGTTATGATTATTTCAAGTTAGGGTTGTTGACTAATCCAAAACTTGTCATGTTTGAGACAAGAAGTTGATGAGTTGGCACATACATGAGGTGTATAGTTGATGATATTGGTACATATTGATGAGTAATTGTTTATTAGTAGTTGAAAAATGACATGTATATACTTGGTACATGGTTGAAAGCACTTTTTTATGGTACAAGTTGATTACAGGTTGTTTGGCACAGGTTGGTGCATGGTTGATGCACTTGTTTATGGTACATATTGATATTTGTTGAGGATTGTTGCCTCATCTCAATTGGTGCTGAGGGTGTAAGTTGAGTCTTGCATTATAGAGCTGGTGCTCTTGTAGATTTGTACTCTATTCAGTTGTTTTTGAAAAACCCCAAGGATTGTAGTCCGTAATAAAAAGAAAATTGTACATACATATTGTGTTCTTTGTGTTCCTTGTGGTGATGACTTGTTGATGATATATTGCCGATATATCTTGTTGATATGTGTTGACATTTAATTGGTTATAAATAACAATAATGAGTAATGAGTTAATGGTGATTGTTAACTAATGATTTTTGGGAGAAAGAGCCCTACACTATTCACCCCCCCCCTCTCAGTGTAGACGGTGTGTCCAACAAGGTCAAGGTCCAATGGGACAATTATAGTCCACACTCGGCTACCTGAGAGGATGCATATGATATGCGTCAACAATTTCCATATTTATTTGATATTTAAACATATAGTTCTTGTGAGATGATTTATTTACTGTATTTATATATTGTACAACTTCGGGATGAAGTTTAAAACAAGAGGGGGTGTATCTAACATCTCGCTCTTGTGAGCACATGTTATTGAGTTATTGTTTGAGGACACTTGCATGCAAGTGATCCAGTTTTAGTATATGGTTTTCTATTTCGCTTATGGATTGTTATGACGATGTTGATGGATTATGATTTATGTTGTTTTGATATCTATGTATTGACAAATGCTATTGACGAGTTTCCTCTGAGTGTGTAGGACACTTGACAGATTGAGGATGTCGATGGAATCAATGGACCTCCTTGGACTCCAAATTGAGTCATGGAGTGAATTGTATTGGTTTGAGTATTTCATTTATGCATATGTGACATATGATCGATTATATTATGATGTTTTTTATGGATCATTGACCGTGTTTAGTTAATGAATGAAGGCTAACAAATGCTTGCTAATATGAGTCACATAAGGAGAAAAGGTGCCATGCACATAAACTAGATATTGAGGGAGAGGTGTGGCAACATCCCCGACACAACCTACTAGCAATCCCGTCATGGCTTGAATTGTATATTAACAATTACCTAATTTGAGAGGTACATGATGCCATGAGGGCAGAGTGAGACAGATGCTCACGAAGATTCTAAGGGGTGCGCAATAAGGAAGGGTCATTATTCCTTAGAAGCCCTTAGTCTCTCACAAGGTCTTCTGAGTGGAGTGTTGACTCTAGGGGTTGGAAAAATACCAAAACTAGTCAAAGGTGAGTGGGATCCTTGAAGAATAGAGTGCTTCTTGAAGGACACCTCATGTAAATAATATTTGAGTCAATGAATCTAGGTGGCCTAGAAAACCCTAAGCCAATAATTAACCTTGTTAAATCTTGAGCACTTCTAGATCAATTAATTAATTAATTAATTAAGGATTAAATTTAATAATCATAATACATTTAAGAGTCTAAGCCTTTGCAATTAAAAATTTAAGTAAGCCTAAGTCTAATTTAGTAAGAAGACTAAAATATAAATTTATAAATTAAATATGAAGGGATGAAGTAAATCAATTTAAGAATTCAAGGAAAACAAAATAAATCTAAAGATTTATTTAATACACATATGTGAAAGTATTTACCAAATTGGAATTTAGAGTAAGAATGGAATAAAGATAAAGGAATGGGTACACATACAAAGGAATCTAGAGTCTAGTTAACACTAGTCTAACTAGGAGGAGATTTCTATTTTAACTCAACTCAGGTTTAGAAAGGTGTAAATCATTAATTGGAAATAAAGGGAATAAAAAGACAAATAGGAGTGATTTAAGGATTCCTTTTAGTATGGGTGAGGGAGATTAATTTTTTTTTAAATAAAATGTGGATTTAATTGTCTAAACTGGGGAAAGGGTGACAAGTGTAAGGGGGAGACAATTCTAAATTATTTTAATTAAAAAGAAAATTAATTGTGCAAGTGTGGGAAAATTCTATAAAAAAAATGGTTCAGTTGAGAGCTAAAACACATGGATTATGGAAAAGGTTATGCTACAAAATTTTTGACTAGTTTTACTTGTGAGAGTTGGGATACCTAGCTTAGGAAATAGTGGTGGCTCTACCTTGCGAGGCAAGCTGGGAGCTAGAGGATTTTGGGTTGTGTGTGTGTGTGTGGCCCCTTTGTGGATGGGGGGATAAGGGGGAAGAAGAGTACCCCCATCGTTAGCTGGGAGGTACCAGTGAAGTCTCACTGATTAGAAAGAGGGAGGTTAGAAGGAACGCCAGCTGCCGAGGATCATCTCCAGGCTCATTTTCGTCATCGATTATAGTATTCACAAAAAAATAAATTGTATTTGTAATTAAGTTAAGACTTTTATATGGATTTCCCAGATGGGGTGCCCCTTAGTAGAAGGAGGCCACACAATGCTCATGTTAACTCATCCATAAATATGGCTAGCCTCCATCCCTCACCTCAGTCTTGAATGGAGGAAGACCTTAATAACTTGGAGAGGAAGGGAGGACAACTCCCTCACATATGTTTAATGGCAATCTTATGGATTAATGGAAAGAGGCGGGTGCTGAGTACGAGTGAATGCACTACAGTCATGTCCTCCCTTTGGATATCTAACCCACTCATCCCTTGCCTGCACTACTTCCCCTCTGATCTCTGCCACCTCACTCAATCCGAGAATTGGGTTATAGAATAGTTGGTTATCCTAGCCGCAATTCAGTGGATTCTTCATCCCCCTGGATCAGCCATGTCAAGAGAGAGAGGAAATCCCAGGTGAAGCCCTTCCTGGTACATTTATGCTTCCAGGAAGAGATGTCAGTATAATCTAGAGTGGGTCTTGTCCATTTCTAGGACTCAACACACAACAAGGCCACATATTCCTCCAATGGCCTACATCAAGGAGGAATTCCTGGAGGAACCTATCCAGGTTCCACCAGAATCCCTCCTCTACATAGTCCCAGAAGATTACTTGTGCCCCTGCACCAACAAAGAGGTTAAAGGTACTAAGGCTGTCGTGGAAGGCGCCGCATGTGTTTTTCAAGAGGAATTATAGGAGGAACTACTCCACACGGCCCCAGGAACTTACACTCATGGAAGCACCAGTGAAGTGGTTGCAGGAGCTGTGGCGTATATGGAAGGAGTCACCTACACTATGCAGTAGGATTTCTCCATCTTGATGCCTCCGTCGCTTAATGCAATTCAGGATTGCGACTTGAATCCCCCCAAACTCTTCAAGCCGGAGCAACTGGAGCTTATTTTCGACATCAAAAGCTACATGGAAGACCAACTTCATCGGGACACCCTCACCAACAATAAGATTGATATGTTGTTCGATGAATTTTCGAATGGACCAACAAGAAGTGGTGCATGACCTATGTGGAGCCCTTCATGATCCAGTCTAGTGATGACATCCTTCACAGTGGAGCTTCAGACGACAGGTCCCACGATATGAAAAACCCAACTAATGATTAGATTCACACATTTATTGGAGCTCCACCAACACAGTGATGGTGCTTTTTTCTCATTATCCTGCACTAGTACTCTTCTCATTTCCTATTTAGTATCTTTCTTTAGAAGTTGTTAGTTTTTTCTATCTTACAAAGACAACTTTCCTAGTATTATTATCCACCACCTGCTCTTGTTTCCAATTGGCAGGGCAAGTGGCAGATGCCTTTTTTTTTCTTTCGAAAGTATCATAGGCGACCAGCTGTTCTGGTTTCCACTAGTTTGGTAGACCAGGTAGCAGGCCAATGACATGTATCAATTTTGTACAGTAATAGGATTCACCTTCTTTTATTTAAAAAAAGAAGACTTGTATATGGATTTAAATAATGTAGTAAATTGTAATGGATTTCAAATTGAGTTGGACGATTTTTTCTTGATGTATGTATAATTTATAATAAATTGTAGTGGCCTTCCATCAAATTTTGATTATTAGAAATTTTCAATCGTTGTCTCCAATGACTAGAAATTCCCATTGTCCCTCAATAAAAAAAAAGTTGTGTGGATCTCACTCAACTTTATCATTAATTTCTCTGTATTTTCTTATGCCTAGAATTACCCAATGATTCCATGAATTCACTCAGTGATTTCCTTGGATCTCACTCAGCTTTATCATTAATTTCTCTATGTTTTTCTTATGAATCGACTTACCCAACGATTTCATGAATTCAGTCAGTGATTTGCTTGGATCTCACTCAGCTTTATCATTAATTTCTCTGTGTTTTTATTATGAATGGATTTACCTAGCGATTTCATGAATTCACTCAGTGATTTTCTTTGATATCCATCGACTTTATTATTAATTTCTCATCGTTTTTCTAATGACTGAAATTGCCCAATGAATTCATGAATTCACTCAATGATTTGCTTGGATCTCACTTGGATTTATCATTAATTTCTCTGCATTTTTCTTATGACTGGAATTACCTGGCGATTTCATGAATTCAATCAACGATTTGCTTGGATCTCACTTGACTTTATCATTAATTTCTCTGCATTTGTCCTATGACTGGAATTACCCAACGAGTTCATGAATTCACTCAGTGATTTTCTTGGATCTCACTCGTCTTTATCATTAATTTCTCTATGTTTTTCTTATGATTGGATTTACCCAACGCTTTCATGAATTCACTCAGTGATTTTATTAGATATCACTCGGATTTATCATTAATTTCTCGGTGTTTTTATTATGACTGGATTACCTCGTGATTTCATAAATTCACTCAACAATTTGCTTGTATTTCACTCATAATTACCTCTATTGCCTAGCCTTTGTACAACTAGAATTACCCATCTCCCCTCATAAAAAGTGGATTGCGTTTGGGTCAGCCTCACTCATCTTTATCATTACCTTCTATCCATTTTTCTTATCCCTATGGCCTTAATAGATTGTATGTCTTAATTTGATTTAGGGTTTAGAATCCTTGTAGACCTTTAAGGTGATGACCTTCCTTAAAATCTCTTAGATATTTATGAATGCCCCCCCTAAATCCTCCATTGCTTAGTATGAATGATCGTGTTAAAGTTTTAAGAGATATTCAAGTGGTATTGAAATCTAAAGCATCGCCTAGAGAAGATTTGACTTCTTGATAGTTCCTTAAGAGGATCATTGACTCCTCCTTCTGTATGTTAAAGTTTGGATAGAAAACCTTGTACAAAATAAGTTAGAATGTTTCCTTCCTGGGAAGACTACTTACACTACTTTAGTTATCTATTAAATATTGAGAAGAATCGATTTAAATAAGTAAATACTTCATTAATATAATCATCAGATATAAAATAATTATATGGATGTATGCGCAAGTCTCTAGTTATGGCTCTCGCTAATTAGAATTTTAGGATTTGAGTTGTCATTGGTGAGTAATTAAATCTGATTATATTTTTTCGATATACTAGAATTGGTGATCACTCTTGCACCATGAATTAAATATTGATATATGATCAATTATAAATTTGTTTACCTTTTGCCTTGAAAATAAAGTTAATGTTTGCTTCTATGCCATGAAAATAAGATTTATGATTTCTCTTGCGCCATGAAATTTTTTGATGTTTGATTGATGGAGTATATAGATTCTCTTGCGCCATGAAAAATATTGATGTTTTATTGATGGAGTATATATATTTCTCTTGCGCCATGAATAATATGTATGTATGATTGATTGAGCATATAGTTTCTCTTGTGCCATGAAATTAAAAATGACGTATGAATTATTAAGAAATTTGATTCTCTTCTGCCATTAAAATAATTGATGTGATTGGTTTAGAATGTTATTACTCATGCACCATGATTACTTGATAAGTGAGATTGATTGTTGATCTATTGGTTTCTGGATTGATTATGTTAGTGGGATTTAGATACTTCCTTGTTCCTCAGAACAATCGCCATCCCTGAGACCTTAAGTGGTCAAAATCAATCAGATGAATCCTAGGCTTGAGCATTTCTTATGTTTCCTGGAGGTCCTAACCATGCAATATAGGTTGGGCAGGTAGTCCTTTTGAATATTTAGTATCTTGTTGATCAATGTTTATAATTTGCTTCAGTTGAATGTGATGTGTTGAATTTTGTCGTTATTTATGTTTATGTGTTGTTCAAGTGTCTCTATCAGTTATGTTGATGCATTGGTTGCATCTTTATTGATTACCATTATGATTCTCT
The DNA here is from genome assembly GCA_009831015.1 of Picea engelmannii. Classification (NCBI taxonomy): domain Eukaryota; kingdom Viridiplantae; phylum Streptophyta; class Pinopsida; order Pinales; family Pinaceae; genus Picea; species Picea engelmannii. The sequence goes on along the minus strand of ML806954.1, from coordinate 48,684 downwards.
TGTAATTCTTTTAATTTTGATGCTGTCTGATTATGCGCTGCTATGAATAATGTGTTGACGTTAATTTCCTAATGCTTTTAAAATTTGTTTTTACCTATTGTGCTTTGCTTTTCCTAGTCATAATGGAGGGTTCGCTACATATTCTCTGCATCCTTGAGGGATGTATCTATACCCTTATCAAGATGCATTGATCCAATTTTGGATTCTATTGTTCATTCCTCTTCCTTTTTGGATTCCTTCTCCATGTCTTATGGATTTGTTGAACCATCTAGATTCTTTAGAAATTTAGATTTACCCTCTAATATACCAAGAACTTCAACATGATTACTTCTTGAAGTGAGAGGATTCGCTTGGGGTGAATTTTACAGTTGTGGGCCCTTACACTAGAAATTCATATGCATGCTTGGAACATTATTGAACTCAAATTACTTTCTTGACAACTACCTTGTGGGAAGATGTTCCTCTTCGATTTTTGGACAGTTTTGGGGAAAATCTCCACAAGCATGACATGTATTACACTTGAATGGAATATTCTCATTATTATGAGGGAAGAAATCTCTATGGCCAAGGTTAAACCACAACAGATAGGTATGACTGCATAAATCAACTCAATTCCAACATATGCTATATAAACTAATGTACAAGATAAGAAAGAGGCCTAACTCGATCCAATGTTCGATGATGTTCCACCATTGAGCACTTCAACCCAAATCTTTATACCTGCAATAAGTTCTTAACAGACGAGCAGAGAAAGTATATAATGATGATATAAAGGGGTTATCACATCAGATAGCATAATCCATTAATAAGCATTACAAACATGCCCATGGATAATAATCATATATTTGCAATATACCATTAGGATGGGAAAAGAGTATTTCTATTAATAATTGATCAGCAGAAGTGACAACATCACAAACTTTTGTGTCGGCACGGTTCGAAACCAAGGAACCAAGTTCCTTCCAACTGGGCCTCCACCACTTCAATCCTCTACCAAAGGCAAGCTCATAGGAGAGAGAGACAATGAGGTTCTCTCAACAATAGGGAAAGAGCTTTGTGGGCTGAACACTATATTCAAACTAGAGGGACAAAGGGATCCGGACTCAATATGAAGTAATTTCTCTAGAGTAACATTGCTTTCAAATTTGAATTCTTTCTCATTCATTCCATAGCTCTGAATTGTTCTTTTATAGCCTTCATAATGCAACCGAAGGGATGAGTTAGAACGTTTCTAGTATATGGAAGGCTAAGGATTAGAGATCTCCTATCGTGACATGGAAACCTGACTTCATTTTGTATTTTATAGCACAAATCCCAATGTATACGGGCTGTAGTGGAGTAGCCAGTGTATACGCATCTTGTATAGCATATAGGGAGCGCATATGTGGAAAAATGTATAGGGAAATGGAAAAATGCCCTCTCTGCAAGATAGAAATGGTGAAGAAAATATTACTATAACAGATGCCCCTTAATGTGTAAGATCAGAGGAGTATCTGCGATGTCCGAAATAGATTATAAATAACCCAGAAGTGGAGTAGTATAAAACCAACTAGACAAACTCAATTTCTCATTACATTTTGTACTGACCTTGCACACATGGATGCCGAGAATAAAATCCAGATCCATGTGGAAAATATACCAAACAAGTGTTCATGGCCATGAATAGGAAAATAAAAATGTGGTTGCATGCCAAAAACTGTCATAGTCATGAAAAAGGCCTAGTGAAACTAGTCTCAAAATCAATGTGAAGATATTTGTATACCATGGAGTACAATCTGATCTCCCATGATCATTGAAGTCGAATAGGTGTTGGTTAAATGAAAGGGAAGCAACATCTCAGGAAATTTGTGGCCACGTAGTGATGTCTTCAAGTCTTCTACACTATCCTCCAAGGGTGCAAGTCTACATCATGTGAATAAAGGATTTGAGGTCGAACACAATGAGACATAATTTGATTACTGGTCATTGAGGTATACTATTAACAAATGCGATACAACCTACCAATAATGAAAGTAGCTATCAAGGCACCGAGTACATTTCTACAAGTGTGAATAAAGGAGACATTGATGTATTCCCATCTATCAACGGTGAGAGAGACTTCCACTAATGACTGCAAGCCTCAAGGTACTCATAAAACTCTAGGTCCTGTATCTAGAATAAATGATCTAAGTCGATAAAAGGATACCCAATGAAAGGAGAGTATTAAGAAATCTCTCATTAGTTAGCACGAGGAACAAAGCAAGAGCTTCATGATTTTGTGGAGATCGGAAGAAGAACATGTTCACGAACCAATGACCCTATGCATCTTTCGTGTGTACGACATGCAAGCGGTATACAAAAAAGACCCTCTGAATAGCAGCCAATGATGAAAATTATTGACCAAGGCAAGCATACCACCAATAAGGCTAATGGCATACAAGACACTGGACAAATCCCAAAGTGTGAATAGATGTATTGTCGTCGAACACAAGGGAAACCACCCGGTCAACGACCAATGATGAAATGTCGATTACTGGGTTTAAGGTGACCTACCGATGACGAAAGTAGGGCCAGGGTGCATGATAAGACCATAGTATCATGTGATTCTTAGAAAAACTGAGGGTATGTCCGACATGCAAAGTCAATATTTCTGAGGAGTGGCTGACATAGGTTGATAGACTTCCTTTCAACAAGAGCATGAGACATATGGTGGACTCTGGTAGCATAGACTTAACGATGTGATGATTAGATGCAGGAGGCATCAATAATTCTCTCTATAGGGACTGGAAGAGTAACCAGATGATAGAGAGAACTCTGTAACAAGATCAACTTCCTAAGGCCATGCTAAACCCAAAATTATGATGACGCAAGGAATCAATAACTTTTTTCTCTGTTCAAAGGCGACACGAATGCTGCCAATCATAATATAGTACTCCCTTCATGCCCGTATTTTATTTATTTATCATAACAAATGAATGCTATGATACCGAGGAGGAAATGACTGTCGCAAGTAAGAAAAACTAGTTCCAACAGTGGAACATACCTATGCTCAATGTTAGGAAATTAATGCGGGAGATGGACACTTGGGGTGATGTTACCTCTAGGGTATAGGGTGTCAAATTGTGAAGGATATAAACAAGGCTCTACTTGGTTGAGGATGAAAAAACTGCTTAGGAAACGGTTTATAACGCAAAGCGAGAACTGGCTAAAGGCTCAAAACTACAAGCGAGGGCATGATATGTAATCACAACTTAATGCCAAAAAATATCCTTTTTTATGTCTTTTAGTCTACTTGGTGTGAAAAAGGGGTAAACTTGTGCCAAATAGACGTCTTTTCGAATCCAATTTACGAGTGTGAAAAAGACAAGTTCACTCGGAGATCTTTTCTATTTTTGGTAACGAGTCAGAAAACAGATTAACTAAGACTAATGATATTTCAAATCCAATTTAAAGAGTGTGAAAGGGAAAAATCCCTTGGCAATATTTTTGGTTTTTAAACGAGTCGAAAAAGAGCTTAACTAAGATTCGTGATCTTTCGAGTCCAATTTAACAAGTGTGAAAGGCACAAATCGCTCGACGATCTTTTCACTTTTTGAACGAGTCGGAAAAGAGCTTAACTCGGACTCATCAGGATATTCTAGGCAGCAATTCACGGGGGAGGCCAAGGCTCCCATGCAGACCTTCTGTGGAATGTCGGTATCTTATGAAGAACCGACACAAGCTTGGGAAGACCCGAAGCTCTCCAAGTCGAGTAGGGAAAAGTGCTAACGAAGGTTATCATCTATGTGTTATATCGGATAATGTATATTCCTAGAAAAGACATAGCCAGAGGCATTGGATACCCCACAAGACCATCCCAATCAAAGTGAACCTTGTTAAGACTTGGAGGGAGAGAAATTGGGAAGAGTAAAACTCTCTATTGTTCAGAAGGTGAAGTACTAGAAATGCTAAGGACATGGCATAGAAGGCATAGAACCAAAACAAGAAGAGAGGGATCGACCAAAAATTTCATTGGCACGACTATTTCCTTAGACTTGTGACTCTCCAAGGGAATATTGGGGTTGATCGAATATTTCATTGATACGACCACTTCCTCAACCATTGGTTGAATAGGATGTGAGACAACATGGTCAAGAGGTGCATCACCCCAAAAAACAGGAGTGTTGTCGGTCGAAGATATTATCATCATGACTATTGGTTGAACAAGATGCGAGACAAGAAGGTCAAGAGACACATCACCCATGAACATAGGAGAGGTGTTGGTTGAATATTTCATCGATATGACCACATGTTGAACGAGATGTGAGACAACAAGGTCAAAGGACGCATCAACCCATAAAGGAAAAGGGGTGTCAGTCGAATATTGAATTGGCATGATTGTTGTATCAAACAATGAAGGAACAGAGTGTTGTGAAACCATATATGGCTCAGAACCCGAAGGGTCCTTAGGTGAGCCCCACGCTTCTAGTATCCCAACAGTAACATGAAAAAAACGAGTAAGGTGACTTCCTTCACAAGTCCTACAAAGGAATATAGGATTACGTCTGAGACATCTAGTCTTCTTAATCATATGAATGCCCCCAACATAACTTGCAGTGGCTGGTGACATGCTCCAATCATGACTTGCAGAGGCTAGTAGAAAATCTCCAACATGACTCTAAGAGGTTGGTGATGGATCCCCAACATGACTAGCATAGGTTGGTGATGTATGTGCAGTGTGACTAGAAATGACTAGACATGTGCCCCCAACATGACTTGCAGATGCTGGTTGTAGGTCTTCAACATGAATCACAAAGGTTGTCGACCAATCTCCAACATGACTAGCATAGGTTAGTGATATAATGCTAGTATGACACATAGTGACTGGACTTGTGCCCCCAACATGAATTGCAATGACTGGTTGCAGGTATTCAATGTGACTTGCAGAGGTTTTTGACCAATCTCTAACATGACCAGTAGAGGTAGGAAATGGAACTCCAGTATGACTAGTAGTGACCAAACTCAGGACAGTGATGAATTGTGGCATTTGAGACCAGGGTCCAAGGAAAGATTGGTTTTGAGAAATTGCAGGCCAGGAAGGATCTTGGTTTACACCCTGTCCTTTTCCAGCAGGATAGTATCCTCCTCCATACTGATTCATAAAGGGTTCCAAGGGAATCAACACTAAGGAATCTTCTTGCTAAGAGAAAGCGACATGACAAGGGTTACTCATGTGAGGATATATGTTTCCCCCAGATGAAGGAACCTTGTGAAGGGGGTTTCCCATACTACAAAAATAACTTCCCTGGGATGAAACACTAGAGGACAGATGGAGGTCAACCATGGGAAAAGTGTTCATAGGAACTGACATGGAGGAATAAGGATAGGTGGACAGAGTGTAATAAGTAGAATGTTTGCATAGTTGGGCACTTACTTCTCGCATAGTGGATTCGTAGGAAGGAAGATTCCAACCTCCTACAGTAAGAGGTGTTTGAAGGATATGACTCCCACCAAATAGAGAGGGATAAGGATGCATCATGCCCCCAGACCCAAAACTTGTATTCTCATAAGGAGGCGAGACAGAGGATGGAAAGTGCGAAGATATATTAGACATAACATGAGAAAAATTATTAGAGAACCAAGGCGTTGACTGAGTACCATAATTTTGCGTACCATTACAAAAAGTGGATAGATTTTCCCCAATGAACATCATGGGCGGGGGGTAGCAGTAAATGAGGGAGAAAAAGGAACTCCACTATCCATGGTAACAAAGACTCAACACGAAATCCTATGGTCAACTAATAATCAAAGAGCATACCAAAAAGTCAAATGACCAATATGCATGCAAACGGGTTAAAGTGGCTGAGTGGACTCCCTCGCTAAAGAAGGTATGTCTCTTCCAATAGGGACCTAAGACTCCCCGCTAAAGTTTGGAGGTAACAAAATCCGTTATAGGGGTTGTCGTGGGCTTAACAACCAGTCGGTCAGATCCCCCCGGAGAGGTAATCTTCCATAAAGGCTCTGTACTATCTGACCCCTATCTGACCCAAGGTACAAGCAGAATAACCCATGCACGTAACCTATGAGATACCTAAGTCAAACAACTAATAAATCATTGTATAATCGCTGCACAGGCGAGCAGTCGTAAGTCTAGATTACCGTATGGGCAGGGTAGAAAAGCCCGAAACCTTGAAAGCACCGCCTCTCACAGAGGTATGGGTACTAGAAAGATCCCCAAATATGAATAAATCAACAGAAATATCTTTGACGCTAGGTGAGTATCCAGGGGTTATCCCTTCAACTAACTTCGTGCGAACTCGTGATTAACTTTGGTGTGAGAAGAGCCTCTCGATCTTACCAATTATACAATGGACTTCTCAACTCCGTGTCTCAGACACATATGTTGATTTAATTACCTTGAAGAAGTTTACTCACAAAATCCTATTCCAAGGCACTAAATCCTAGACTAGTTTGTGCACCCTAAAAATAAAATCATGACTAATCAATTTTAATTTAAACCATAAATTTTATTGGTCGTGATTACTCAAAAGGGTATGGAAGTGAAACTCATGATGTTGTGACTCTGCAAGAAAAATAATATGAATATAATGCAAAGTCTATCTTTTAAATTTTCAATGAATGATATGCTAATAAAAATACTGCAATTTTCAATTTCAACTTTGCAATTCAAAAGTAAAATGCAATCTTTCTCTAAATGAACTAAGATAATGATAAAGGTTCAAAGACAAAAATGCTAACCAATGAAAAATGCCTATTTTTTTTGTATTTTCAATACATTAAAGAGAAAATGCATGGATTGAAAAGAAACATGATATAGAAATTCTACTTTGTATAAATGAAATAACTAAAGAAAAATACCAAGCAACCAAGCAATCATCCCAGGGTTCAAGGACAACCAAAAATGAAAAACAAAGAGAAAGACTATGCCCAAAAATTCAACTCCCAACAGGTTTCCCGTCAACCGAGAGAAGCTCAACGGGAACTACAGAGACCTAAGAAGTCTCAACAATCATCAAATCCCACCCAACAGTCACTAAACCAAGAAAACAATCAAGGGTAAGTGGTATACGTGACTTTTCAGGAGAACAAGGCATATATACGCATCCTGCAGTGAGACAACAAGTGGGTATATGCGATTGTCAAGGCAAAAGGAGCATATATGCTTTAAAAGAAGGCCAGACAAGGGTAAGAAGGCTGAAAAATCAGACCCAAAGTGAACAAAATCTGTAAATCCGTGATATAACAAGAAACACAAAGGAAAAAGAGCAATGTAAGAAGAAAAAGTACTTCAACCCTTAGAAGGAAGATCTTTCCCCAACAAAGTCGCCAATTCTATTACGAGGAAAAAACTCTCTATGGCCAAGGGTAAACCACAATAGACATGTATGACTGTAGAAATCAACTCAATTCCAACATATTCTATATAAACTAATATGCAAGATAAGAAAGAGGCCTACCTCAATCCAACATTCGATGATGTTCCATCGTTGAGCACTTCAACCCAAAGATTTATGCCTGCAATAAGTTATTAACAGATGAGCAGAGAAAGTATATAGTGATGATATAAAGGGGTTAGCACATCAGATAGCATAATCCATTAATAAACATTACAAACATGCCCATGGATAATAATCATATATTTTCAATATACCAATAGGACGGGAAAAGAGTATTTCTATTAATAATTGATCAGCAGAAGTGACAACATTACAGACTTTCATTTCGGTACGGTTCGAAACTAAAGAACCAAGTTCCTTCCAACTGGGCCTACACCACTTCAATCCTCCACCAAAGGAAAGATCATAGGAGAGAGACAATGAGGTTCTCTCAACAATAAGGAAAGAGATTGGGGGGTTGAACACTATGTTTAGACTTGAGGGACAAAGATATGTAGACTCAATATGAAGTAATTTCTCGAGAGTAACTTTGCTCTCAAATTTGAATGCTTTCTCCTTCTTTCCATAGCTCGGAATTGTTATTTTATAGCCTTCAGAATGCAACTGAAGGGTTGATTCAGAACATTTCTAGTATATGGAAGGCCAAGGATTAGATATCTCTTGTTGTGACATGGAAACCAGACTTCATTTTGTATTTTCTGGCACAAATCCTGATGTATGTTGGTTGTAGTGGAGCAGCCAACGTATACACATCTTGTATAACAGATAGGGAGCGCATATGTGGAAAAATGTATATTTTGGCTCTAGATTAATAAAAAAGGTATGACAAGTCTGCATAGGGAAATGGAAAAAGGTCCTCTATGCAAGATAGCAATGCTGAGGAAAATCTTGCTATAACACTCATAATCTATCTTTTGGTGGTAGTTCCGCCCATATAGGCTTATTGCTAGATCCTCTGGGACTCCCTTCTCCAAGTTTATATAGCATATGTTGGAATTGAATTGATTCTTCAATCTATACAATGAACTACCCCTCACTTTCTCCGTATAAAATTGCATTGTTTCATTGTTAATATATATAAGTTTCCCTATTTTAAACCTGCCTAAAATATATTACTTTTAAAATTTCAATATAAATGGTTACTAATCTACAAAATACTAGGTAAGAAGAAGGATATGTTAAATGTTGATAAAATATATGTGTCCAATGTTAGGATGAAATTAAAAACGATTCCATGTAACTTTCTATGAATTCATATTCCCATCATTAGGTTTGAATGTTTTGGGAAATCCTTAATTCAAACCTAATGATGGGAATATGAATTCATAGAAAGTTACAATTAAATACTATATATTTAAATACCAATAAATGTATATTATATTTATTTATGATCCCTTGGGTGATTTATTATTGGTTGTTATTCAATTTTGCTAATTTTTACTACTAGGTAATCTCCACATTAATATAATGTGGTAGATTTTTTACTCTAAACATAGTTTTAGATAATATCAACGTTTCCATGACAATGTTTTTCCAAATAATATGAAAATTTTGTAATGGCTCAAATTTTATTGAATTTGGCATTGAATCCATGTGTAATTAGTTAACATATGACATTTAAAAATAATATTAATAATAAAAGAATATTTCAATGTCTATCATAAATAAAATATTTTTATAACAATTATAATTATATATATATATATAGCAATTGGAAAAAAAATAAATATTCTTTTGATAGGTGTTTTCTACATCTCAATACGAGGGTAATGTGTAATCACTACTATATATGGTGTTTAACTATGATGGAGAGTTTCTACAGTATGGATAAAATCGACCCTACCGTAAAAAATTACTAAGTGATTATCAAAAATTCATTATTTTTTTCTTTGTGCCTCGACATTCATCCGAATTCTGACTACTTCTAACCATCATTATCATTATGACTCGTCTTTGATGTTTTACAATAAACACATCCAACAAACCACTAGGTACCCATGAACCCCATGGTCAAACATAGATCGCAGGAGCATGTTTATAAAACCACGAGCTATAAGGAATGACTAGAGGACCTATCAATACATGTAAAGTTAGTTATGATTGACTTATGTAACTGATCTATGGGTCGAGGTTGTCCCCAGGAGGAACATATAAATATATAAGGTTGTAAGTAGAGATATAGGAAATGAGAGTCTTTTGAGAGAGACATTAGAAGGAATCTTAGGAGATAACAAAGGTGCAGAATCTGTATTTTACATTTCCCAGTTTTGTAATGGTGACTTTAAATGTGATGTCTTCCATGTAAAGATCATTATATTGTGATAAATTAATGTAATATCAATATTGTTTTCACTCATACTTTTATTATATGTGATTCTTGTTGTGATATTTAGTGTTTATATACAATGTTTAAAAGATATTTATAACATCTTTATAATAATGTTTGAATCTACCTACAAGAATTTTGGAAGGTGAAGGTAAGAAGAGGGAATTGAAGAGGGGTTAGTTATAAACTATGGAAGGAAAGCTAAGTCTTCAATAAGAAGAAATAAGTTCATTTATGTCACTCAAAATAAATCTATGAATGAGGTTATGTTTAGTAAATAGTTGACAATGGAAGGTCTCCTTAGAGTCAACAATGCCCCTATTAAGGGTTCCTTTGGATCTATCCAACATTTAATTCTTGCGGCTCAACTATCCCCTTAAAAAAATGATCCTTAAAAATATGTGTTGATGTGAATAAACATGACATCCTCCTCCTATAAGAGACAATGTCAAATGGGAATAAAATAGTTAGAGATCTAAGTTAATTGCTTGGGGGTTAGGAGTTCAAATTCATTGATGCTAAAGGAAGGTATGGGGGATTATTAGAATTTTTTTACAAATGTATATACCTTTGTTTGTGCAATTGGGAACATAAAACCATTTGTTCTGGAAGAAGACCAAAAATTGTCCTTTAGGACAAAGAGTGTGAATTTTAGATTGTTAATTTTTTCCTTGGTATAAAACACATATGAAGCTACATTAAAATGCATGCCCAAGTCTCGAAACTCATTCAATTTGATTGGTTCAATCCATAAATTATTTTTTAAGTCATTTTACATAATCCTATATACTTAGTTTTGAATTTATGGTCAAAAAAGACTATTGTGTGAAAACATGCAAGAGATGCATAGTAAACCCTACAAATGCAGAAGTTGTTTGTAAACTATAAGTCAAGGTTTAATTATACCTTATATTTGAGCTATGCAAGTTTTTTGGGGTGTGGTTTATTATATTAGACCCTTTCATGTTTCGAAATTGTTTTTTTTTCAGAAGAGGCAAAGTTTGCTTGTAATTTGGAATGCCAAAACTGTACTAAGTGATCAAATTAAAATGCATTCCCAAGCTTCGATGTAGCACGTAATTGTTTTTTGTAAATTTTAGTATGGATATATCTATATTGTATGTTTACCTATGACATATAAAGTGAAATTTAAGAACATGAGAGGTTGATTTCATGAACCTAGAATTGGGATTTCATGTAAATTTGAAGGTAAAACTGCATTAGAGTAAAACATGCACCCTACTCTCAATTTTAATCGAAATTGAGTAGTTAAACTTGAATAAGGTGTAATTTGTGATTTTACACCTGTCTATAGCCTTATATTGTCATTTTGCATACAAAATAATACCTGGTGTGCATAATGACTAAAAATTTCCTTGCAAAGATAGAAGGCCAAATTGTTAGAGTTGACTATATGAAATTGCACGCCCAAATCTAGATAATCCTCCATAATTTAATATTTAAATTATAAATTTATAATTACAACATTTTGAACATGTTTGTACAATTAGGAGTGTATGTACACTCCAAAAATTATGATCTATATTCAAAAAGATTCATGACCTGATGATGAACCAAAGGATGGTGGGTTATGAGAGAAATCAAGCTCAATTATTTCTACTAACAAATTGTACATAGAAAATGACATAAAACTAACAAAACATAATTAACCCATATAAAAAAATACTTTAAAGAGAATAGATCATAGAAAATATAGATTTTCTTCACCTCTAAATTGATTGATTCAAGTTGGTTTCAAGTTTGTAATTCATATTTTTAGATCTTTGTATACCTTTGTTTGTAAATTTAGAGAAATAAAACCCTTTGCTATAAAAAAAAACCAATAACTATTTTATTGAATTAAGAGGTCATTATTACATGAAATATTACAAGTTACAAGGTTAAAGAAAATTAATGCACCTCTCTCTAATTTTTTTTGTGCAATTTCAAACATAAAACCCTTTGTTGTGCAAAAAGACCAAAAAATGTCTTGTAAGGCTAAGAGGGAAAATTTTGCGTTTGTGGAAATTTTTTGTTGGTGAAAAATGCATGTAAGGCTACACTAAAACACATGCCGAGGTCTCAAAACTCATTCAATTTGAGTGGTTCAATTTGTAAATGATTGTTTAAGTCATTTTCCATAAATCTGTATGTTTTTTTTTGCATTTTAAGTCATAAAAGACATTGTTGTGCAAATATAGGCAAGAGATTCCTAGTAAAACCCTAGAAATGACTAACCTATTTGTAAAAAGTAAGTCAAGGTTTAATTATACCATATATTTGAGTTGTAAAAGTTATTAGGGGTGTAGTTTATCATATTATATGTATTCATGTTGTTAATTTTTCAATTGTAAGTTTAAAAATGGTTGTTGTGTAGAAGAGGAAAATTTTTCCTTGTAATTTGGAACGTCGAAACCATACTAAGTGGCCAAATTAAAATGCATACCCAAGCATCTTCGTGGCTCGAAAAATTGTTTTATAAGTTTTAATATGGACATATATATATTGTGAATTTACCTATGTACTCTAAAGTGCAATTTAAGTTTTGGGATTTCATGTAAATATGAAGTCAAAACTACCTTAAAGTAAAATGCACGTGTTAATCTCAATTTTGAACAAAATTGAGTTGTTCAACTTGAATAAGGTATATTTTATGAGTTTAGACTCGTATATAGTCTTATATTGGCATTTTCAGACAAAAACCTCCCTGATGTGCGTAAAGGCTATAAATTTCCTAGTAAAATCAAAGGGCCAATTTGTTAAAGTTGTTTATATGAATGGGCACACCCAAAGTTGGATAATCCTCCATAATTTAATATTTAAGTTGTAAGTTACTGATAACAAAATTGATAACATAATTGTACAATTCAAAGTGGATTTACACTCCAAAAAGGATGATTTCTATGCATAAAGATTCATGAAATTTTGATGAATCAAAGGGTGGTGGTTTACTATAAAAATCAAGGTCAATGACTTCTAACCAACTGATGATACACAAAAAATGACATATAAATTAACAACAAATAATCCGGTATAAAAAAATACTTTAAACATAATAAACCATAGAAAATACATAATTTGTTCACCTCCAAATTGATTGATTCAAGTTGGAAGATAGTTTTTAATTTACCTTTTTACATATGCATATGCCTTTGCTTGTAAAATTAGAGAAATAAAACCCTTTTCTATGCAAAAATACCAAAAACATTCTTATAGAAGGAAGAGGTCAATATTATTATAGGAAATATTACAAGCAATAGGGTTGTAGAAAAGTTTTAAATTTATTTGTACCTTTTTTTTTGCAATTGAAAACTTAAGACCAAACATTGTCTTGTAAGATAAAGAGGGAAAATTATTTGAATTGACCTTCTTAAAAAGTGCACCAACTTAAGGGAAATGCACGCCCACTAATGAATTTTGTTTAATGATATGATGGATATATAGGATATTGAGTAATGCATTCATTAATATAATATATGCATTTCTTAAGAAGAAAATGCATGTTCAAAAATGGAAATTCTGTGTTTTTTTGCATGGAAACAAGGCATGTTGTAAAATGCACACCCTGGAGTGAAAAATCGAAGCCTTGTATTAGGATTTTCATGATAACTTTTTAAAATCATAATGTTAGGAAAAATTCATATGTTTGGATGAATTATGCATGTTATGGACACTGTCTTTATGAAATTTCATGAAAACAAGGCATTTAGGGAAATGCATGTCCTGTTAGGGAAAAATGCAAGTTGTATATATGTGGTTGTGTCCCCAGGATTTTGTGTATGGCGAAACATACATTTTAGCTTGGGGTTACATGAATTGACTAATATGTATTGTTACAAATACAACTCTGAAATGATTTATAGTGATATATGATAGATTAATGTTTCCACAACTGAAATATTGTTGTTGTGGAATCTTGTTGTATATGAAGATATCTAGTACTGTATTTATGCAAGATTGCTTGCATATTAAGGTTGAAAAATATGTATGTATATAAATATGAGATATTTGGAAGATACAAATGAACCATTTTCCTAGTTTTTTACACAATGGTAGTTTTCATAGCATGACCATTCATAATCCAATCGATATATATATATATATATATATATATATATATATATATATATATATATATATATATATATATATATAATCCATCGATTGGATTATGAATGGTCATGCTATGAAAACTACCATTATGGAAAAAACTAGGAAAATGGTTCATGTATAGCTTATGTATGTCTTGTAATTTACATGTACAATTATTGTTTTACAAGCCATATTCATACATAATACATATAAGTTTTATATTCCTAACAACAAAAATATATCTATGCAATTGTCATTTTTATATCAACATGTCAAGTACAAGAAACTACTTATTTTTTACTTAAAGATCTTGCAAACAATATGAAAATGGCGGTGTGCATGCGTATAACTAAAACTCAAGTAAGTTTTAAATTATTACATGATTTTATATGTAAATATACACACTCACACATATTTATAATCACAAACCACTATATATTTCAACCATCTATATATTTATAACCACAAACCACTATATATATTTTATGAATTGACTTTTTTTTTAATGTGATTTTATTTTAGTAATCAAAATATGATTTTTTTAGAAAAACATTATTAATTAAAAATAACATAGTTCTATCATAAAAAATAAAATAGAACCAACAATGAACTAAAAATATTTTTTTATCAACAAAACATGTATGTTAACATAATGGCCTTGAATTTATTAATTGCATTAAATAAAATACATTGTCAATAAGCTTCTAAAATAATTATATATATTATATCTTTAAATATATTTACATAGACACCGTGTATAAAAAATAAATTATTATGTAACTACTCTAGGCTGTTAGGAGGGTTTATTCAAGCCCTGCTCTTGAGATGGAGAAAAATTAGAAAATTCGCTCTTTGCTTTTGTATAGGATTATGATTGTTATGGAGGTGTAGCAGAAACATGATTTAAATGTTTCTCCAGATCATTAAGTTTATTTGCATAATTTTACAATGTGGCTTGCAATTTCTTTGCATCTTCAAATTTAAAAAAAATACAATAATATAGTAATATATAGTTTTTATATGAAATTATATATATATATATATATATAGTCTTTTTATATTTTTATTATAATTTTTTAATTTTTTTTTTGTGTTTGTAATTTTAAATTTTGTTAAGTAATTTTTTTAATTTGTATTAAATTTTTTATTTTAATTTTTTTTAGTTTTTTTATATAATTTTTTATTTTTTTTGGTTCTTTAAACTTTTTCAAGTTTTTTTCCACAAATTTATTTATTCGTTTCTTTTTTTTCTTAGTTTATATATATAAGTTTTGTTTTTATTTTCCTTTATAGTTTTTAAAGTTTTAATTTTTTTATTTTTTTTTAATATATATATTTTTTTAATTTTCTTTTTATTAAATTTCAAGTATTTTTTTGGTTAGTTTTTATAGTTTTTAATTTTTCAAAAAATATATAAATTTGGGTTAGATTTTTTGTTTTTTAAATGGGTGTTTTAAAAATAAAAACTAAAATCTAGTGAGGTTTTTTTTCCAATTTATTTAGTTTTTTTTAAAGTAAATTTTAAAAAAATAATAATAAAAATATAAGGAATGATTTAGGAGTCGTTTTTGAGTTGTTTATCACCGATGGTATCGCTTTTCGATGTTACAATTTCAATTAAATTATAATTTTGACTAAGAAAAATAGTTTTAATAGTAGCATCACTTTTTGATTTGAGGGTAAATTTTAAAGTCTTTGTCCACAATGACATCAGTTGTCAATACGATGAGTTTGAATTTTAACCACTATAAAAAAAGGGTGATATTGGTAGCACCACTTTTTGATTTAGGGGCAAAAATAGCAGCTCTAAAAAAATGATAACTCTAGAGAGTTCTCTTTAGGATGGTAAATATGTTCATTTCCAAATGTTCTAGGTGAACTTGGAATCTATGTTAGATACAATTGTCTTGGGTACACCATGTAGCTTGGTAATTTCTCACATGTAAATCTCAACAATGTCAGCTTCCTTGTGCATTGATTTCACTGGAATAAAATGGGCATCTTTAGTAAACTTGTCCACCACCACCATAATAGAATAATGTTTCTTAGTAGTCCTAGGAAACTCTATTATGAACTCCATGGTAACAACTTCTCACTTACACTCAGGAATGGAAAAAGCATGCAACAAACTAGTTGGATGTCTGTGTTGAGTCTTGACCTTCTGACATTGGAGAAATTTCGCAATAAAATCAACAACTTCATTTTCCATACTTGGCCAAAAATATTGCTTCTTGAATGCGACTATTGTCTTCTGGTAAGATGAATGTCCAACATAAGGAACATTATGCATCTTTGAAAATATAAGTCTTTTCAACTCCTAATCATTTGACACATAGACTCGGCATCTATACATGAGCATACCATCCTCTCTCAACTCATAACATTCAACTTTTTGTTGTGACATACCTTGTTGTAAGTTCGCCTTTATGTCTACATAGAGTAGATCTGATTTTGCAACTTCTAAAATTTTGTCGCAAAAATATGTTCAGTACATAATGTGTTGCACAATATGTGAGAAGCCTTCAATAAACCTTTTGTAGTACCCTACTAGTCCCATAAAGGATCTCACTTCTGCATCATTTCATGTTGTTGGCCATTCCTCAATGAATTTTATCTTTGTTGGGTCCACAACTATTCCTTACTTAGAAATAATATGACCAAAATAATGAATCTTCCTCTGGTAAAATGCACACTTTCTCAACTTTTGATAAAGATGATGCTCCCTCAATATGTGCAACACCATCCTCAAGTGTTGCTCGTGCTCCTGTTCATAATTTTAGTAAATAAGTATGTCATCTAGAAACACAATGATGAACTTATCTAAGTAACTTCTATGTCATCTAGAAACACAATGATGAACTTATCTAAGTAACTTCTGAAAACTCCATTCATTAAACACATGAAGATAACTGGTGAATTTAACAACCCAAAAGGAACCATTGTAAACTATTAATGACCATACCTTTTTTTGAAGGAAGTCTTATTGATTCCGTCCTCTTTTATTCGTACTTGGTGAAAGCCAAATCTTAGATAAATCTTAGAAAATATTTTCACCCCCTGCAGTTGATCAAAGAGGTCATATATTCTTGGAAAATGATACATGTTCTTTATTGTTACCTTGTTCAACTTCCTAGGGTTGATACAAAGTATCAGTGTACCATCCTTCTTCTTCATGAACAAAACTAGCGCACCCCAAGGTGACACACATGGGAATATATACCCCTTCTTCAAAAGCTCTTCAAGTTGCATCTGCAACTCCTTTAACTCTAGCCTACTCATCCTATAAGGAGTCTTGGATACATGTGTTTCTCCCAACATCGTATTAATGGAGAAATCAATATGTCTATTTGGAAGAGATACCGGTATCTCTTTAAAGACATTCTCATACTCTTTCAGTATTGCGTAGTCTTCAATACTCGACACTTTATCCTTAGGTGCCTCTTCCATGTGCAATGAAAATACTTGTCATCCTTTCCCGTAATTTTTCTTCAATTGCAAGGATGAAACTTCTATGATAGTTATAGCTCTTTGAATTAATTGAACTGCTCTTAAGTTTCCTTCCTCATCCAAGAAAGTGAATTTCTTATTTTAATAGTCCAGGACAACATGGTGCTTGTCTAACCAATCCACACTAATGAGGAAATCCTACAAACACGAAGGTATAATATTCAAATCAGTATTTATGCGCAATCAATTCATATCTATTGGACATGCCTTAACCATCTCATTAATTTTACTTTTTGCTCGAGTAGCTAACTGCTCCAACCAAGATTTTCCAAGCTTGCTTCTCAACAAATGGAATATTTCCACCATATTAGGATATAGATAACTATGAATAGATCTAGATTCAATTCAAATAGCAATGGGTTAATCATTAATCTTACCTTCATCTTGATCATGTGTGACTGAAACTCAACCTTCTTGTTATCCAATGTTGCATAAATCCTTGGCATATTTATACACATGTCCTCAATTATCATAGCTTGTTGTACATTTTGCGCACTCCTCACTTTATCACCTCTTTTTATGTAATATCTATGCATATGATATTTTCCACAAACCGAACACTGCATAGGTTTTTTTCATGACATTTTCCCCACTATCTTTGAAATTCTAGGATCTAGGAGGATTGACTATCCTTACACAATGTTTCTGAAAAATGATGGCAAGATTCTTTCTCTTTTCCTCCTTACTTTTCATCTTATCTTTCCTTTTGGAAAGTTTGTCTTCCCTTTTTCTACTCATAAGGACACTTAGCGCACCTTATTGTTTCCTCCAATTTCTTGGGGTCATCATATTGTATATTATCTCTAATAAATTATGGAATCCCACTCAAGTACCTTTGAATATTCACTTGTTCATCCTTGATGAATGCGATGTACTTCAACAACTCTAAGAATCTCCTTTCATACTCATCCATCATCATACTCCCAATATTGACTTCAAAGAACTCCTTCATTTTCTTGTCATAGTACCACTTCATTAAACTACCTCCAAGTAACTTTCTTCACATAAATGTGTTGTACCTGCACAAACTAATCCAAACACATTGATGATTTTCCCTTGAGCTAACAAATGACAATTATTGTTTTTCCCTGCACATAATAGTTATGCAACTAGAAGTATTTCCTCATACCCAACAACCAAGTATCTGCATATTCATCCTTTTTGTGCTAACCATCAATGGTAGGAGGCTTGATATAATTCATTTCTCCCTATACCTCATACACTCCATCCCTTCTCTTATTTTTTCTAACATGAGATGGACTCGAACTACTATGTAGCTTACTAAAAGAATGATTTTGTGAGTGAGGTTGATGCCTACCAACACTTCTTGATTCTCTTATTTTCTCACCATGAGACCTGTGACTTCTTGACCTACTTGAATCTGTCTCCTTATCCATTTTTTTTCTATTATGTCTAGGTTTTTCATCAATTTTACATTGAAGTCATCTTGTTTCTCCCTGGCCCTCATAAGCATCTCGTTATCAGTCTTATAGCTATGTACACCTTTTTGCAATCCTTTTATGGTTTCCACCAAGTTCATGCACTCCTCCTTGGATTTCGTACCATCAACACTGAAACCAACATAAAAGTCTTTGAATTCATCATCAGGATTATAAGTGCTCTATGCATATTCCATGCTTTTAACCTTCTGCACCGATTTTGTCCTTCTCTAACCACTTGTAATTTTAGAAAATGTGGAGACAAAAATAATTTGTTAGGTGAATTCAGGAGACAAATGCATGAAACTATGCACCATCTTGTCATAATCCTTCCTTCTGAAGCTCATGCATGCACTAATATTCAATACACACCAATGCACGATGTCAACTGTAACATCCCGCTCTTGCATGCACTGAGAAAACTTATTCTTGAGGACACTTGCTCACAAGTGATCTAGATTATTATACTTTTGGGCATTTGATTATGATTATGAGGTGTTATGAATTGATGACATGTTATTTTGTTGCATTGACATAGACAGGTGATATTAACTCGGTTTTCCTGAGTGTGCAGGATGTTGGACCTCGAGGATGCAAAGGCATCGACGAAACCCCTTGGACTCTGTATCGAGTTAGGGAGTGGTCTTTTGGGGGTTTGATTGATATATATATATGACATTTGTGCATCTAATTAGATGATATGATTATGGATACTGTATCGGACATGATTCATTGATGATGCAGGCTGACGATAGATCGTTGACCAGAATCACATGTGGAGTAGAGGGGTCATGCACGACTACCAGAGACGTTGAGGGAGAGGTGTGGACAACAGCCCTGCCACAACCTACTGACACTCCCAACGTGGCTTGCATTGTAGGTTAACAACTACCTAGTTCGAGAAGACCCAGGATACTATGAGGGAAGATTGCGACAGTCTCTCACGATGATTCTAAGAGGCGCACAAAAAGGCAAGGGCCTTATTCATTAGAGGCCCTTAGTCTCCCACAAGATCACCTGGCGGAGTATTGACTCCAGGGGTTTTTTATGTCTACCAAGTCAGTCAAGAGGCAAGTGGCACCCTTGGAGCACGTGGTGTGTCCTGAAGGGCACATCGCGCAAGAAAAATGGAAAGAGGTGAGTGACACCCTTGGAGCATGTAGTGCGTCCTGAAGGGCACGTCGCGAAAGAGAAACATAAAGAAGCGAGTGGCACCCTTGGAGCACCTAGTGCGTCCTGAAGGGCATGTCACGTTGTTATTTAATAATTTGATAAACCTAGATTCCTTTAGGATGAATAACGTGCTAAGGAAGATTTTAAACTTTTCCCCTAATAAAATGTGCAACCCAGCGAAGGAAAATAAAATCTAGCTCTAAATTATACTTGTGATAAATTTTTTATCTATTTATATATATATATATATATATATATATAATCTTCATTAATCTTGCGACAAGAAGGGGGTAAAGAATTAAATTGACTTATAAAAATCTTTTGGGATAAAATTTGAAAAAAAAGGGGAAATAATTTTTTTACTAAATTAAAAGTTTATTCATTAAAAAGAAAAAGGGAAAAGGGTAAGTTTTTGCACATGCCTTTTTGAGTTTAAATAAAAAGGGGAAAGATGGAAATCTAAAATAATAAGGAAGCTAGGAAAAAGAGGAAAACATAAAAAGGAAGGGGAAACACAAGGAAAAAGAAGATAGTCTAACTTAGTAAGGTATCTAGCATTTAAGAACTTTCTAATTTAAACTCAACTAGTAAATTAATATGGGGAAAGTCATTAAAACTTGTAAGGGAATATGGGGACACCTAGGAGCGATGCTAGGAATGATTTTAGGTGGGTGAGGGAAATAGGGGTAATTAATTAATTAATGAAATTAATTTTTGGAGGACTGAAGGGGATGGGTGACACATGTACAGGGAGGATTTTTATGAATTAAATTATTAAACATTTAATTAAATGGGATTTTGGGAAAGTAAAGGACTTCAAAACTCTATATAATGGAGGGAGGAGAAGGATGATGGATCTCTTCTGTTTATGCAACGTTACATTGCAAAAATCTATACTTGACTGACTTAGCTTGTGGGATTTGG
The DNA here is from genome assembly GCA_009831015.1 of Picea engelmannii. NCBI lineage: Eukaryota > Viridiplantae > Streptophyta > Pinopsida > Pinales > Pinaceae > Picea > Picea engelmannii. The sequence goes on along the minus strand of ML806954.1, from coordinate 27,847 downwards.
CATACCTAGCTCACTGAGGAGTGGTAGCTCGGTCTTACGAGGCGAGCTGGGAGCTATTTGATTCTTTGGTTAGTGTGCGTGGCCCCTTTGCGGCTCGGGGGGCTAAGGGGGAAGAAGAGTACGCCTACCGTTGGCTGAGAGTACTAGTGAAGTGACATCGGTCGACAAGAGGGAGTTGCACGAAGCACGCAGGACATCAACTCAGAGCGGACGATTGGGCAACAGTATGCCTCCTTTATTGATGCATGGTAGATTGTTAGTATGATTTTTGCTTTTAGTTCTGCATGTTTAATTGGGTACGAAAAATTATTTTCTTAGCATGCTAGTTGACGACTGAAATTTTCCCATAGCCTAGCTCGATGTTGTTTTCCCATGGCCTTCGATCCCTGCATGTCTTGATCATCCTGTGGTTTATTGGTTTTGATGATTACGGTTTAAGTTTTTTCCTTCGTCCCTAGCTAACCAGTCCACATTTGAGAAGTTAGCCAAGAGCTGATCTATGGTCGTCGCTTCGACATTAATAGACCTACGGATCTGAAAGCCCTTCTTTTTTGTGCATGGATGATGAGCGAAGGATGTTCCTATCATCCCTCCACCTCTGTTGTTTGTCCTTGGCTAATTGAGGGTATTTACACCTTGATGTGGATAACTGACCCAGTAATTTATTGATTGACTGTGAAATTTTATCTTTTTCTTGTCTGCGTTTTGCCCCTTTGTTACTCTGGCGATTTTCCATTATCAAGACTGAAACCATGCATTTTAAGACTACGTTGTTGACCACTGGTGAGGACTAAAATTTATTTTCCTTCTTATCCATTTAAATTATTGGAAGGCGATTTTCCCCTTGAGTCTACATTTTTTTTTTATGGTTGGGCGAATTTCCACTTGGAAGACACAATTGTTGCCTAGGCGTTTAATTGGTGATTTGCCACTGTTTTAAATTACACTTTTATTTCATTACGATACCATTATCAGTCCTTATTCCTTCTGCATTTAAGTTGATTGTGCATCTGCTTATTATTCTTATGGTAGTGTTTTTATTATGTAAATAAGGGCTCACTTGCTTTGTCAATGTGTGATGGTAGAGTTTTTGGTAATGGTTGAGTGTTACTACTCTTGACAATGAGATCACTATGCAATTTTAATACATATTGATTGGAAAATTTGACTATGTGGTTTAATACACCTTGTCAATGAATTTACCCCTTTGTTCGATTGTGTTTTTAAAACTGTGCATCAGAGTGAATCACACCTTGTTATGGCAACGATTTACTCTTGTTTGACTACATTATTTTTGCCCTGCGATTGACAATGGGTTTAGAGAATGTTCTAATTCACATACCTCTTTTACCTATGCTATGTTTACTTGTAGTTGACTGCATTGTATAAAATGTCGTAACCTTTCTAGACAACGACCTACCCTTAGAACAACGATGTATTTTTGGCTACAAATTGGTATGTCTACAATCTATGCATTGTCTACATTTATGTAAATAGTAAAACATAGATAATGTAGTGTTGAGTTCATCACAGAATCCCAGGCGACATCCTCGTTGGCAGTCAATCTATTCTTAACTCTGAGCGATATTATTGCAGACAATGATTTATCTGTGAGTTTGAGCGAATTTTACTATAGGCAACGATATATAAAGTTATCATGTTTTTAACTCAGCGGTTACCATAATTAACTCATCCTTCATCACTTACCTTGACTCTGGGAACCTTCATCGGATATCGATACATCGCTTGACAGTGTTTTTTGACAGTGAATTGTTGTGGAAAGTGGTACCTTTAGTTGACAAGAGATTTAACAATGGTTTTCTCTCATTTCTCCCCATATAACTTTGACTAATACTTAAATTAGTCCTTATTTTCTTTTATCAAAACCTCGGACCCTCATTTTCTTGATGTAAAATCTTTTCTACTGTTCAATCTAATTGGTTTATGAGAAGTTAAAATATTTTTGGAAGAATTCATTGTCATTTAATAAGCATTTAATTGTTATTATGAAATAGAAGTGGGTAAAGGAATGGGTTCTAGCTTTATACTCCATGAAGGATGGGCATGATATCATGTCAAGAAAATGTCTCTCTTCTCTAATGAAAATTTAGGTTATCGCTCTCCTTCTTCAAACATTGCACCATAAAGGAACCTTAGAGATGCCTTATTATGAATAGCTAATGTTATGAAGTCGATGTGATTAGCTTAACTTATAAATTTTTGCACTTACTTGCATCACTGGTAGTCATAACGATGAGGTTGTACAGTTTGGGTGTCGGATGTTTATTTTATGCATGAATGCAATGAGACGTGTGGATTTGAGTACAGATGCTATTGCGCAATGAATTATTGTGGTTATGTGCGATTGTGTTTGGATATCTAGTGACTCGTAGTTAAGGATTGATTTAAGTTATTTCCTAATGCACGGATAATTATTGATGATGATGGCCCAATTGGGATTGGAACATTATTGCACAGTTGATTTAGCTCATTGTATGACAATTATTTTTAGTCCTCACTTGAGCATATGTTCACAATTTGCATCAAGAGACACGATGAGGTACATGCTATGACTTGTATTGATAGGCTTCATATTGACCTTTCCTTCCACGCATTTAAAAGATTAATAAAAAATAAAATAAAATAAAATAAAATAAAACTTGCTCTCGATGATTTGTCTTATGTTGTCATGAAAATCGGGGGGGTTATTACATATGGTATCAGAGCAAGGTTCAACCCTGCGATTGTGGAATGTCAGGATTTTCAATGCAATAAACCCATGAGTATTAACCCTTGTGTTAATTAAAAATCTTAACGTGTCCTTGTGGTGATCACATATAGAGGATGCCTTAGAGGTTCAGAACGTGGTGTCGTGGAAGGAGGTGCGACGCCTCTAGAAGTTCTCGCACCCTTGAAGTCGAACCGCCAAGGGGAATAACAAGTCCTTGGGTTGGATTCGCTTGTTGTAAGGGCTGATGATGGTTTAACAAGGACCTTCCAGGTAATGTAAAGGGCCTTGATTCATCATCAGTATTGAGATGAGGCCAAAGCACCTGTACCCCTGAGGGTCCACAGCGCACCCTAGAAAGTACCATTAGCATCCATCGAGAGATCAAGAGAGATGAGTTCTTGAGTCCACAAGTGTTGCAGACAGTTGTTTCATCGAGGCAAAAATGTAGAGTAAGGCGTTGTGCTTATCACTTCGCGATTACGACCTCCAACATGAAGGTCCACATGGTGGTTTCTCAACTGAAGGTGAGCTCTCTTCTCTGGTGAAATATGCTCCTGCCACTTTTGAACATGGTCGTCGATGACGTGTCATGGGAATAGTTCAAGGAACAGTTCCAGGAGAAGTATATTTTTGAGGAATTCGCTGAGTGTTAGCTCAGTGAGTTGACCCCGTGTGACAGGGAATCCGCACAGTGTTTGAGTACGAGGCCCGTTTGGAGTTGCTTTGGTATGCTCCACACCAAATTACCTAGAAAATTAAGGTTAATAAGTCGAGTTGGGCCCTGTTGTTAGAATTCAACTTCTACTTCGGGTACCGGGAATACTGGACCGAAGAAAGTGTGTTGGACTGTGGGGATCCACATTACTAGCGTTACTGCCCAAAGGAAAGGGTCGGAGCATATGGATCAGTTGGACCCACTACCGTGGGATTTTTGGGCAAGGCCCTTCGAATTCATGCAATGGTGAATAACTGCCATGAAGAGAACTAGTCAATTGTGCTCGAGAGGTTTGGTACCATCGCTGACCACACCCTTAGTACTTTGATAGATCTCGGTGCTACCGAGAGTTTCATTTCTGGTACAACGTTAAAAGTATTAAGGTAAGGGTTGTCGAACATAATGAGTGTAGCTTTGTAGAGATGGCTTTAGGAGCCAAACAAAAGGTTGGAGGAAGGGTTATGGGTTGTAACCTTAACCTGGGAGAGTTTTTTTCCATGGCCAACCTGTATGTCATGATCTTAGGATCTTATGACATCGTGATCGATATGGACTGGTTGGAATCACATGAGGCGATACTCAACTATATGACGAGATGGTTGATCTTGGTCAATGATGAGGGACAAAGACACGTGATAGTAGGATGGAACCAGGAAGTTTCCCTGAGGTTCATCTCTTTGTTGCAGCTACGGAAGAGCATGTGCAAGGGATGTAAGATTTATGTGATCCTTGTGTTAAACGAGAAGGGAGTAGCGGAAGGAATAGAACTCCTATTGGGGGTGAGAGAGTTCGCAAGCATATTTCTGGAGGAGTTACCTAGGATGCCTCCGAACAATGAATTGGAAGTTATCTTAGACCTAAAACCGGGGAATGAACCGATAGCTAAAACACCTTATCAGATGTCGACCCCGAAGTTGCAGGAGTTGAGAATGCAACTGAAGGAGCTATTGGACCTAGGACATACGTTCAATTTTGTCACCATGTGGTGTGCCTGTTATTTTCATACGAAAGAAGGATGGGCCATGGAGACTCTCCACTGACTACCATCATTGAACAAGGCGATGATCAAGAATCAATATCTGTTGTCGAGGATTAATGATCTGTTCGATCATATGAAGGGTGTGACGGTGTTTTCCAATATTGATTTGTGATTAGTGTATCACAAGTTACAGATCAAGGAATATGACATCCCTAAGACCACATTTAAGACGAGGTTTGGACATTACGAGTTTACTATTTTATTGTTGGACTGAGAACTACCCCAAGGGTATTTATGAGTTTGATAGACAGGGTTTTCCATGAGTACTTGGATAAGTTCGTCAAAGTATTCATGGATGATACTTGATTTACTCTCCGACGACAGAGGAGCATGAAGAGCACTTGCACTTGGTACTACAGTGTCTGCGAGAGCACAAATTGTATGGGAAATTGTCCAAATGCTTGTTCTATCATTAGAAGATTCACTACTTAGGTCATGTCATATCCACCGATGGTATATTATGGATCCAACAAAGGTCGAGGCTATTATGGAATGGCTTTCATCGACGAAGGTCACAAAAGTGCGTGGCTTCATGGGTTTAGCAGGATACTATCGACGGTTCATTGAGGGATTTTCGAAGATAGAAAACCCGATTACTGAGTTACAGAAGAAGAACAAGAAGCTTGTTTGGATCGAGAAATGCACGGAGGCATTTCGGAGGCTCAAGGAGCTGTTGACAACAACATCGATACTAAATGTCCTTGACATCGACGCAAACTTCTTGGTATGCACTGATACATATGTTAACTCCCAAAGTAAAACCGTCTTTTCGGTTGAACTTTGTAGAGGATATCCTAAGCTAGTGGTCACATGCATGCTCAACTAGTTTTCTGTTTTCATATTTCAATAAATTTCTTGATACTTGGTTTATTCAAAGGGTGCAAAAAGGAGACTTTCGGTGGTTTGGGCGAGCCCTCGGCGTGCTCATTAACCACCGAAAACGTTTGATTTCGTCAGCAAATGGCCGATTTGAAATTCAAAACAACCGCCAAAAGGGTTTGATCGATCAAAAAGAAAGCTCGTGCTTTCGCACGAGCCATGTGTCAAAACACTGAAATGATTGAAGATTCAACCGCTGATTAGCCCGCATTGGAGGACATGATGATCATTCGTGGTTTCAAAACGAAAGGTTCCAGATTTCGGCGCATTT